>JAQPPZ010003792.1:0-109310 GCA_028583015.1 Wollemia nobilis | reverse complement strand
TGGTATTATCTAAGGATACATTCTAATGTTGATTTAAATGTTAAATTTGAAGATGAAGTTATTAGAATTAATATATGTTGGAATCAGGAAGATGAAAGTAGAGAATAGGATTTTTAAAGGGATATGGATATATGTGCTAGTGATCTTGAGCAAAGAGCCTTAGTATTTGAAGAGGCATCAACCTCAAGTGAGCCTCCTAATACCAGATTTGATAGAATGAAGCAAGGGAAGCTTACACTTACAACATGAGAGGTTGAATCTCTGGAAAAAATACATGCTATCAATCTCAAAAATAGAATAGTGGCAAAAAAATTTGATGAAGGGCCTGCACAAAATGAGAAAGCTACTAGAGTGATTTCATAGAAAATGGTAAATCATATGAAGCTATAAATTATTCCTAAAGAGCCCGATGTAGAATAAATTATCCAAAAGTAGCAAATGACTTGGCTAATAAAAAACTAGAAAAAGAATTGATGATAAGAAATATCAGTTTGATCTAGGTAAAGAGGTTGCCAAGAAGAAGGTGAACATCACTTTTGGGGAATTAATGACTATTACAAAGTATCGGTATCAAATATGTAAATCCTTCAAATTGATTGATCAATCAGGAGAAAAGCCTCAAAACCTAATAGGTCTTGTGAATAATGCAGTCAGAGCCCCATATTTAGTTAAGCCATTTTACATCTCACTAAGGTATCCATTAGGCTATGGGGACCAATATGTTATTTATAATTGCATGCTTGATAGTGGTGCTTCAATGAATGTAATGTCAAAACAAGTAGCTGATCAGTTAGGTTTGATTTATCAGAAAGAGCACCCACTTATTTCTATCATAGATAACATGAGAGTAACTTGTGTAGGTATTATCAGTTGATTTATCATCCATATTGAACAATATCATAAGAAAAGAGTGGCGATGGATGTTGCAGTTGTGGATGTGGATCCTTTCCTTTCTATCTTACTCTCTACACATTGGTCAGAGCAACTAGGTGGTATTATTCATTTGGATTGGTCATATGCAACTATCCCAATGCAAGGTAAGAAAAGTGATATTGAAAAGAGAAACCTCCAATAGGTTTTGTTTTGAATTCAGAGATCCTAATTATTATATTATTAATGTCATGAATTTTGTTGAGGAAAAAGACATAGGGGTTTACTCTATTTAGCATTCTCATTTATTGTTGGAAGTACCTAATGTTGAGAATATGGATCCAAAACTAAAGACTTAATTAGATGTATAAGCTGACATAATATTAACTTTTGAGTTATGGACTATGAACTTTGATGGGGCCCAAATAAGTTTGATGCAGGGTCCTATCTTTCGAAGAGCATAAAGTTTTATCCGACTGATTGGATCAGCTTGAAATTTTACGTGGAGCTAGATAAAGAGGAAAAAAATGCATGGCTAGTATACCTTATTGGCTAGGCTAGATTTTAAAGATTTTATCAAGCTCTAATTCCTTCATATAGTGCCCCAAAAATAGAATTTAGTGTTTTTTAGAAATTTGAAAAAAAAAATTGGAATTTAAAATTTTTTAGACATGAGTAGGTTTTGAGATTTTCTAGATGGCTTGATATGGGTAATATAATAATCTATATTAATTTTTAGGTCTATCCAAGATTTTTTTTTGGTAAATTAATTTGTATTATTTCAAAAAGGGCATTTGAAAGGCGCCCTGTCGCCTTTTACATCAAGGAACCAAGAGGAACGCAAAAGAGATAAACGAGTCTCCTTAAACAGAAAAAAACCCAGTAAAACTGAAAGACTAAGAACAGAAAGGCCAAAAAGGCTAAAATCCATTACAATCCTTTGACAAAAAGGAATAGAAAGGATCACCACCAAAAAGAGAAACACAAAGGCGAGCTGGAACAGAACATATTGCACACCAACAGACCAAAGGAAGAGCAATGCATCCGAGAGCAAAACCAGCAGCAAGCCAAGAACGCCATCAAGGAAGGGCGTCGGGTTGCAGAAGGTTGTGAACATCAATTTCCAGAACATTGTCCTTCGCTTCCTCCTTCAGGGTTTCTTTGTCCTTTGAAGTTTCCTTCAGATTTTCCAGGTAGGCATCTTGAGAAATTTCAACTACATCATCTTCATTAGCACCCCCTTTGACATCGGAAGGGGGTTCAACAACAAAAACCATGGAGGAACCATTGAAACTTTCATAGAAGAAGAAAAGGTTGAGATTATGCCTTTGTTCCTTAAGGCTAGCAATGGCCTTACCAATGGCGATGTAAGCCACCTCCAGATGAATGATTGATGCAGTAGTAGCATGGATAACTAATTTATGGAGGAACTTGTCAACAAGATCAGGCGAAGTAGACTAGGCTTTAGGAGGTTTGCCAGTGATGGATGGTGGGGTTTCAGCTACTTCCTTAAGCTTCAGTCATTTAGAGCTTCTAACAGGGGTTGTTTCAACTTTGATTTTCTTCCTAGCAATAGAGTGAGGCGTATCATTTTTTATTTTCCTTTTTTTTTGGATTAGAAGGTTGGGGGCTAGGAGTAGAGGAAGAGTTATCTTCTCCAGACTCAGACTTAGGGATGTTGCCACTAGGGAAATTAAGGAGGAGGTAACGGTAAAGGACTTTGAAAATCCCCTGGTGACTGGGAAGGACATCCTCCTTTTTGCGGGTAGACGTAATGGTGTAATCGATGGACCAAAAAATAGCAGCAGGGATGTTCATGGCTTTGGCTTCATGGAAATGGTTCACATAGGCAAGGTGAATACAACATAATTGAGAATCTGGATTATCACAGGAAAGATATTGCATTACAGGAACAAGAATTTGCTGCAAAGGAGGGGAAAGGTGTTCATGAAACAAACCTTTGCTGTAATTTTTATAAACCTCGGAGTTCTTCTCGAAGAAAGACAGCTCAACCTCCCAATTGTGTTTGTTGCACCGAATAACTTTACCCTCCAAGGATTGGCCTGTCAGGCCCACTAGAAACTCAATGGAGATGTGAAATTGGACACCATGAATTGTGACGTAACCCTTATCCCAAGAGTCAACAAAGGCCTTTGTTATGTTGTCATCAACCCCAGTGAAAAGCTTAAAAAATTCAATCAAAGCACTATTGGTTTTGTCTGTCCACAAATCACGAACCAAAGGATGGAGCTAGAACACAACAGGCTCAATGTAAATGGGTTTGCGCTCTTTCATGGTGGTGAACAGGGAAAAATATAGAGGTCGATCAAGAAAAGGAATAGAAAGAGCGGGATCAAATGCCAGGATAATGAACAGGGCATGCACAGGATCAAATAAAAGAATGGTGTTGCCTTGTGAACATCTGCTTTGGGACCATAAAGGCATTAGCACAAAAGGAATGAAGACTTCAAAAATCAGGGATTGGCTAGGGCAAAGGTTTGATCTGCAAATCAATATTAGGTTAAAAACCTAGCCAATCACTTGGCGACACTCTAAAATGGCAGCTTGGCAATTCGGGGTGCATGAAAGGCTTAGCCAACAAGATATCGAAGCACGAGACCCTGAAAGGCTTGGGATGATCACCAAATTGATTGTTGAGATGATCCTTCGATCGAGAAGGCTGAATATGGTTCCCAAAAAAATAGGATTACATGTATCAAAGCACACGGGATTCAAATGATTCAAACTCATGTGAAAATATGCCTTGGGATAATAAAAATAAGTGGTCACCCAAAAATGATTAAAATTATTGAAAGAGGCAATGTGGAAATGGAAAATAGAGCCTAGGGGAATGTGAATCCAATATCCCAAGAAAGGCAAGGTGATTGAATGAAGATGAAACCAAAGGTCTAGAAAGTAACTCTTGGGGATAACAAAGGTAAAAAAATGTTGATGACTAGGAATGATAGGCAAATTAATGTTCATCATGGAAAATGTGAGTTTGGTCCCTCCCTTGAATTTGGTCCCGTTTGAGAAGATCATCCACCTCAGGGGGTAGACTGTCTGTCCATGTTAGAGGTCCTTGGGCATTGACCCCAATATTAGCCAGCTTATCAGCAACTGTATTAGCCTCCCTGTAAGTATGTTGAATAATGCAATTATGTTACCTCTGAAGGATGTGCTTGCAGTCCTCAATGGTTGGTCTAATCCTCTAGCTGGAAGGCTTAGAAGACTTTAAATAGTTAATGATATTTAGGGAATCACCTTCCACAATGATGTTTCTTGGAATATCTTTGACAAATTGGAGGCCTCTCCAGACAGCCTTTGCCTCAACGGAGTGATTGGTAGTCACACCTAGAGGCTCCGAGTAGGCAAAAATAGAATTTCCTAGATGATCACGGAGGATTCCACCAATCCCCCCTATTCCAGGATTTCCTTTGGCCGCTCCATAAAAATTAAGTTTGACCCAACCAATAGGAGGGGGAATCCATTTGACACTAATTCTAGGATTAGAAGAATCAGTACCTTTGAGATCATCAAGATTTATATTGACAAGGATGCGGATTTAGAGGAGCGACAAGAACATTTTATGTGGCACAAAGAATAATTTTATTGGCAATGTACTCAGGTTGGACAACTTTCTTGTCGAAAACTCTGCGGTTGCGTTCAAGCCAAATTTGCCACAAATAATGCTGAAGACTGAATTTACACAATCCTTTGAGCACAAAATTTTTAAAAGGATTAGGCCACTGATAAAAAAGGTCAACAATGGAAGGAGGATTGGCCCAAACCAACTGGAATATTTGAAGAAGTTTATTGATAACCATCCTTGAAAAGGGACAAAATAAGAAGAGGTGGGACGTAGACTCCCAATTGGAAAGACAAAGATAACATCTATTAGGAAGAGTGAGTCCCCTTTTCATAAGGTTCTCGATAGTAAGAATGTGGTCTTGAATACAGAGCCAAGAAAAGGAAGCAATTTTAGGAATCAAATACTTAGTCCAAACAAGCTTGAAAGGTAGAGGATGCTCAATATAATCAAGGGAAAGCAGGTAAGCAGTCTTAACAGAAAAATCCCCAGAGTCTGTGGGCTCCCAAATGGGTTGATATTTAGTAAGAATTTCAAGGACTCTGACAGAGGAAATAAGGTTATTTAGGTACGAATATTCCTCTTCACAATTTGGGACATTAACCTCTTTCCATTTCATAGCTCCATTAATTGAAACTAGAAAGTTAGCCACTAGAGGACCAAAAAGTTGTTTGGTAGTGTTGATGATCCTTTGAAGTATAGGATTCTGGCTGAGAGGATGATCGCCAACCCACTTATCTTCCCAAAAAAATATGGACTTGCCATCTCCAAGTTGCCAACGAGTTCCTTTTTGCACCAATGGACGAGCTTCACAAATGGACTTCCAGAAGGCAGAACCATAGGAAGGTACCTGGCCATGCAAGAACTCAGCATTCTGAAGATACTTCCTTTTTATAATTTTGACCCAATCAACCCTCTCATTTGAAATAAGTCTCCAGACCTACTTAGCAAGGAGGGCAAGATTTATGTGGGATATCCGTCGGAGACCTAGACCACCTTGGTCTTTAGGTTTGCATATTTTATCCCAGGCTACCAAATGAAATTTGTGTTTGTTCTCAGTACCTGATCAGAGGAAGTTTTTTTGAATTCTTTCCATTTTACTAAAGACAGAAGCTGGAGCTTTGAATAAAGATAAGAAATAAATAGGAATACTTTGAAGACAAGCCATGGTCAAAGTAATTTTTCCAGCTTGGGAAAGGAGGTTTCCTCTCCAGGTGGTCAACTTTTTTTGAAGTCTTTCAATGACATTGTCCCACAAGTTTTCTTTAATATTCCCAATGAAAAGAGGTATTCCAAGGTATGAAGAAGGCAGACTGCTGATAGAGCAATGTAGAATGTTGGCAATCAACTGCTGCCTCCTCAAGGGAGTATTAAGGAAAAACAATTTGCTCTTCTGGAAATTGATTCTTTGGCCAACAACTTCTTCATAAAGGATAAGAATACGTTTGATGATAGTAGCTTCATTGACAGAGGCAAAGGTGGACAAGAGAGTATCATCAACAAATTGTTGATGGGTGATAGGACTACATTGTGAAGTAACTTGAATGCCAAAAATTAGTCCTACCTCTTTAGCTACCAAAATAGACCTACCAAGAGCCTCAACCGCAATGATGAAAAGGAGAGGGGATAAAGGATCTCCTTGTCTTAGACCTCTACTGCTTTGAAAGTAACCAATGGGAGAACCATTGATAAGAACAGAGAACCAAGCAGAGGAGATGCATCCTTTGACTAGGGAAATCCAATCAGAGTGAAACCCAAACTTGTGAAGGATGGCAATAAGAAAATCCCAACTCAGTCTGTCATAGGCTTTGTTCATATCAAGCTTAAGAAGAAAGGCTGCCTTTTTATTGAGGGAACAGGAATGAATGGCTTCATGAATAGAAATAATACCATCTAAAATGGATCTGCCTCTAACAGAGCTACCTTGGTATTGATTTATAATGATAGGCATGACTTCTCTCATACGAATGGCAATCGCCTTGGTTAAAATTTTGTAAATGACATTACAAAGGCTTATAGGTCAAAAATCGTTAAAGCTAGTAGCATTGGGGATTTTTGGTATGAGAGCAATGAACGTGGAATTGAAGCCTCTGGGAACAATCTTAGAGCGTTGGATTTCTCTAATGGTTTTACACACATCATTACCGACAATATCCCAAAAGGCCTAAAAAAATTTGGGAGGAAACCCATCAGGTCCAGGAGCTTTGTCAGGTTTCATTGAAAAAAGGGCATCCTTTATTTCCTCGTCAGAGAGTACTGCATTTAATTTATTGTTGATGTCATCAGTAATTAGTTTGGGAATGAATTGAAGAAAGAAATATTTAGCAGCTCTGGCATTGGGTCGTTGTTCCTCTTGCAGAAGTTTTGAAAAGTGGATATGGCCTTCTGACCTGATTTCTTTAATATCATTCTCCATTCTGCCATCTTGCCTACGAATTTCTTTAATCCTGTTGTGGCTGCGATGTCTCAATGTTGAGACATGAAAGAACTTTGTGTTGGAGTCTCCTTTTTTTAACCAAATATCATGAGATTTTTGTCTCCAAAATATCTCTTCGCACTGAAGGATATTATGATATTGAGCTAATAAGTTCCTTTCATTTTCTCTGATTTCTCCAGAATAGTCACCTTTTTCTTGCCTTTCTTTTTCTATTATCTCAAGCCTATTAATGATGTCCTGTTTGTTCTGGAAGAGGTTCCCGAAGACATCTCTATTCCAGATTTTTAAATTCTCCTTGATGTTTTTAAGTTTTTGTGCCAACACAAAGGAAGGAGAACCTTGGAAGTTAGATTGCCACCACTGTTTGATCCTTTCTCTAAAATCAGGATGAAGCATCCACATAGATTCAAACCTGAAGGGGGTTTTGAATAGCTTCGGATTATTTGTATCAAGGAGAATAGGACTGTGATCAAAACCAATTTTGAGTAAGGATTGAAGATTTGCATCCCCCCACAAGTTGGTAGCTTCTTGAGAAAAAATAACTCTATCAAGTTTAACCTGAATTAATTGGGCACCACATCTTCTGTTTGACCAGGTAAACTGATTTCCTTTGAGATTGACATCCATGAGGTTTTGTTCGCTTATGAATTCTTGGAAGTCCTCCATACTTTTGGAATAAGAACCAACTCCCCCTTTCTTATCAGAAGGAAATAAGGGAGTATTAAAGTCACCAATGAGAATCCAAGGAAGGTTTGCAAAGGCTCTCCAGACATTAGTAAGGTTGTTCCATAAACGGGTCCTACCAGTGATGGAGTTTGGAGCATAAATGTTGGTAAGGACCCAAGGAGAGTTGTTGTCTTTGTCAAGAAAAAGAATGCTCATCATCTCATCACAAGAATGGATAATGTTTCCTTCTACTAGATTAGGATTCCAAAGACATAGGAGGCCACCAGAAGCCCCATTAGCTTTGCAAGCAAGATATTCACAGTGTTTCCAAATGTGATTACTTATCTGTTTATCAAGAGAATCACTGATTTTGGTTTCTTGGATAACAAAAATGGTGGGTCTTATTTCTTTCCTTAATGATTTAGCTAATCTTTGTTTGGCTAGACCATTAAGGCCTCTCACATTCCATGAGAGGATCTTCATTTAGAAGATTTTGTAACTTTCTTGCCTCCCTTTCTAGATGGTTGGGGAGGTTTGGTACACTTTGGGTCTTCCTTAGAAATGATGCCTGTAGAAAAAAGAGTCTTTTGGACACCATTAGCAATATCTTCATTGGTTCCTTGTTTCCAATGGTCAGAATTAGAGGGTCTTCCTCTTTTTTTTCCATGCCACAATCAATAGGAGATTTCTTATGACTCCTGGTGATTTTAGGACTGAAATTTTGCACAACAGGGCTAGAAGGTTCCAATAAGGAGGTAGGAATAGAAATATCATCAACCAGGGGCTGGTCTGAATTGAAAGCATCTTGGGAATATCTCTTAGCATGTGAAGGTTCATGGTCAAACTGGCCTTCCAAAGAAAGGGATGGACTATTAGGAGTAGAATTGGATTGAGGATTAAGATTCTCAATAGTATCTATCACGTGGTCATCCTCAGGATTTAAATCACCAAGAATTTGGAATTGATTAGGCAGAGCAAAAAGACTAACCTCATTGGCATTTGCAGCTGGAAGAGAAGTTTGGTCCCCTTTATCGCTTGGAATATTGATGGAGGAGATGTTTCCCACAATATATTTTTTCCATTGATCTTTGATCGGTCTATAGACAACTCCTTTGGAAGGAAGGAATCATCTATTAAATTTTTTGAGTGGAGTCGAGACTTCCTTTCCTTTATATCGATTGGAAGCAGGCGTATCAATAGCAAGGGATGCCTGTTTAAGGAAAAAAGAGCACTGAGCACGCAAGTGGCCTTGATTCTGACAGTGAATACAAAAAGGAGGCTTATTTTCATATTCAATGGCCTACTTAAAGAGGCAAGACCCACACTCCAGCTCCACAAAGGTAGGTAAGGCAAGGTTAGCATTGATACACAAGTGGGCAACATGCATTCTTGATCTTGAAAGAGTGACCTTGTCAATGAGAAGGAGGTCACCAATCGTGGAAGCTATAGATTTAAAGATAGATTCCCACCATAGGTGCCAAGGGAGATTAGGAAGCCTGACCCAAATAGGAGCAAAGTTTATACTTTGGGTTTTAGGGTCAAAATCAGGCGACCATTTTCTCAAGAAAATACTTTTAGTTCCAATGAACCAAGGCCCTCTAGAAAGGATAAAGTCAACATCTTCTTTGGTATTAAGCCTGATACCAAAAAACCTCCTGGAAAGGCCAAAAATATGGAGTGAACCTTTAACCTTCCATCTTGGGGCAGCCCAATGCCTAATGACATCGAGGCTAGGGTTGCCACCCACAACTTTTCCAATGAGAGAAATAGATTCCTCAACAATGAATTGTTCAGCAACACTAGTAGGAATAATGACCTTGTTACCCGAAACCTCAAAAGGAGGAATGGAATCATCCAAGGAGGGAGAAGGGCGACCCAGAATATTGGCAAAAGAAGGTTTAGAGACCCCTTCAACCCAGCTAGGGGGAACATCATTAGCCCAATGGGAGGGAACACACTCAGAGGCAGAAAGAGGCCCACCAGTGGAGGAAGGTAACATATTTACAGAATCCTTTCTTCTCGAGGAAACACCAGAACCGCCACCGGGAATAGAGGTTCCCGACAAAGGGCCCGAGAAAGAAACTTGAGTAGGTTTCTCCAAAGCTAGAGAAAATTCAACCAAAGGCCTAGAGGAAGAAGGATTTAGAATAAAATTAGGAGAGGCACCAACAACATTAGCTTCCTTCCTTCTAGAATTTTGAATTTGGTCATTCCCGCCTTCAAAAATTTGAATTTTAGAGGATATGAAACCAGAGAGACTAGTCATGTTTTCTACTATAAACAGGGTTATTTTTGGCTGAAAATGGAAAATTATCCAAAAATAGTAATTTCTTATAATTAGGGATTCAATATGTAGAGTTTTATTTTAGGGTTTCTCACTTTGTAAAAAGGGAGGAAAAAACCCTAAACCTAAAAATCCTAAACCTGAAAACTCTAAACCCTAAACTCAAAATCCTAAACCCTAAAAAAAACAACTAAAGGTGATGGAGATAGTGGCTATTATGGATCATTTCCAATTATGGGCCATCATCGAGGTAGTTACAATTTTCAAAATTATGGACCAAATGATCAAGCTATTTAATAGATTTGTTGCAATAGGAAAATGATCAAATTTTTGCATAGTAATTTTGTAATAGGTATACCAGTGTGCCCATCCTTGTCGATTGTATTTTCCTTTGTTTGTCTAGTCTAGTCACCCCTTTTTATTCCCCATTATTGTGCAAGTTTTGCTGAGGAGATTTCCAGTTTACTAAGATCATTTACAATGGCTTGGGATGGAAGCTAGGAGGCTCTTTGTTACATTATTTGAACAAAGATTTGTAGTTCTCTATTGCATCATTTGAATGGAGAATTTGTTTGTACTAGTTTAGTGAGATCTAAAAATTCTAATTAGAATCCCATTGTAATGATCTATTGTTTAATGCAATCCTATTTCGTCATTTAAATAGTTATATGTGTAATTTTATGTGTTCTCCCATTTACAATTACATTATTTGAATGATTAAATGATATATTCTTTCGCTGGCATGTTGAATCATTTTTGTTACATTATTTGAATGGATGTGATTGGATTATTTTTATCTTCTCCCCCTTCTATCTTCATCATATTTTAATTTTGGCTACAATTTCCCAATGGATAAGGCACCGATATATAGCTTGAAGCACTAGATGGAAGTTACTTTTAAACTTGGTCAAATTTTATGTTGTAGTTTTATTTCATTTTGGAAATCTGGATGAACATGAGCATATAAGAAATATTGTAGGCTCACCTCTAGGGTTTTTTTTACCCTACTCGATATGTCTAGAGTCGGGATAATATTTTATTGAGTTAAAGAGGTGGATCCACCATAATCCATAGTGCTGATTGGATCAGGGAAGTATTGCAGCATGACAAATCTATTAAGGGTGCAAGAATTTCCCCAATATTTTCCTAAGTTAAAGAGGTGGATCCACCATAATCCATAGTTCTGATTGGATCAGGGAAGTATTGCAACGTGGAAAATGTATTAAGGGTGCAAGAATTTTCCCTAATAGTTTTTGGCACCATTGCAAGGGATGATTCTAGACCTTTTTGAGTGGAAATAGTTAGCCAATAGTTTTTGGCGGCTTAGTATTATTGTGTGTTTTGTATTTCTTAGTCTCTCCTAGAGTGGAATTTGTGAGAATTGGGTGAATATTAGGTTGAGTAATCTTAGCCCAAGTATCATTGAATATCTTGCTCTTTCTGTGCACATATGTGCTGGTGACTCTAAATGAACTCAAAATTAAAAAAAAAATAAAAGGAGGAGCTAGATCTGGAATCTACAAGAAGAAGTGGAAAATAAGTGCTTGCTAGAGTGTCAAATCCTAAGGTATTTTTCAAGTCTCATAGAAAATATTCAATTCCAATTTCTATTTCTAGACTCAATATTGGTTTGAATTAGTCTTCTCATACTGTAAATCAAGTACCTATAGTGAATTAAATTATAGTGAGTATGACAGCAACTAATGTAAATCAAAATATCCTTTAAAATGCCAATGCTAATGTTAATAAGTGGAGGACCAATAGATATAGAGCTTTTGTTTTACCTATAAATCTGAATCCTCTCCTTGGTAAAGCTCATAAGTACTTGCCTATGTTTCAAGGGAACAATGTTGTCACCGATGAAGATCATGTTAGGGATTTTTTGTATGCCATGGATAGTCTTGAGGTGGATGATGAAGATGTTGTCCTTATATTGTTCTTTCAAAATTTAGAGAAGGATGCTTGATAATGGTTTAACAACCTTGGAGCTGGTACTATCAATAATTTTCAAGAGCTAGAGCACACTTTTCTTAAGAAATATGGAGAGAGGAAGAATGAAAAAGTATTTGCTGACAGAGTTGACCACCATGAATAAGAAGGATAATAAATTAGTGGGAGATTTCAATAGAATATTCGTTAATACTAGAAATAATATTCCAGTATCATTAAGGCCAAATGATGACCAATCCATTTGTTTCTATAAAAATGCTTTCCCTAGAGATTTTAATTATAAGCAGAGACAACAAGCAGTAGCCACCATTGATTTATATATAGAAAGATATATTGAAATAGAGAGACATATGATTGATAGTGATAAAATAAAATCATACTATTTTGAGCCCTATCAACCCAAAAGAAAGCCCAAGAAGGTTGAGTTTTGGGGTAGAACCCTACGGGTTCTCCCTATTAATCACTTCAGTGTTGTAAACAATCAATCAACCATAATGTATGCATCAATTAATAGACATGAAAGCTAGGAACAAATATATCAAATTGAAATAAATGAAAAATCAAATGAATTAACTCGCCACTCTAGGAGGGCAGATCCTTGCCTCGTAAGGGAAATAAGTGTGAAAGCACAAATGATAATAGCTGATGATAGATAATCCTAAAAAAAATACTTGGATATTATATAAATAATAATCAAATGTAATATCTCATAATATAGTCTACGACTATATTACTTTTGGTATGTAACATGACTCCCCTCGAGAAACTTTGTCCTCAAAGTTACTTTCAAGTTCCCATGTAGTGTCTTCTTCGGGTAGGTCCTACCATTTAATGAGAAATTATTGGATGTGAGGAGATCTCGGTATGCATGTTCTGATTTATAAAATTGCTTCAGGATGGATATATATATGCCCTTCTTCATTGAGTACTGGTAACTCTGACTGAGAGTGCACTTTCTGGCCAATCACCTTCTTGAGATAGGAAACATGAAATACTGGATGTATACGTGATGAGGGAGGAAACTCTAGTTAATATGCCACTTCTCCAATGCGACACATAATTTTGTAAGGACCATAAAATTGAGGAGCCAACTTCTAACTGGACTTGATCTTCAATGACAATTTTTTGTAGGGCTACAAATGCAGGAACACCATATCACCAATATTGAATGCTTTTTCGAATGGTGTGTGTCTTGCTGCTACTTCATACAATTCTATGCTTGGACCAAATTTTCTTTGATAATGGTGAGCATTGACTATCGTTGTTGAAACAAATCATCTACTTGGGCCACTTTGGAGGATCCTGGTATATAATTTGATACTGTTGGTGGCCTAGTTCCATACAATGCTTCAAAAGGAGACATATTGATGGAGTAATTATAAGAAGTGTTGTACCATCATTCCAAAAATTATAGCCACTGACTCCATTGATATTGTTTATCCTGAACAAAAAATCTTAGGTAGGTACCCAAACATTTGTTAACTACCTCTGTTTGACCATCTGTTTATGGATGGTATGCAGAAGACATATTTAATTTGGTACCACAAAGTCGAAAAAATTCTCTCCAAAAATTGCTAGTAAAGATGGGATCACAATCACTTACAATATTTTTGGACATTTCGTGCAATTTGAAAATTGAGTCCATAAATACCTTAGCCACTTTGCTTGCTAAAAATGAATTTTGTAGAGCCTGAAAGTGAGCATATTTGGAGAGGTGATCAACTACCACAAATATTATTATTTTGCCTTTCGAATTAGAAATACCTTCAATAAAATCCATGGAAATGTGTTCCCATTGATGATTTGGAATGGGTAATGGTTGAAGCAACCCTAGTGATTTGACTATTTCGCCCTTATTGCATTGGCATACTTCACAGTCAGCTACCCATTTTGACCTCTAATTTTAATCCTTTCCAAAAAAATATTGCTTAACCTACATATAAGTTTTCAAAAAACCTAAATGACCTACTAATGGAGAAGCATGTGACTCATCTAGAATCCTTGATTTGATTATCGAATTGTGTGGAATGTAAATGCGATTCTTATTTCTTAATATCTTGTCTTCATAGGAGAAAAGAGGGTGCTTGGATGAACCCAATGACAACTCTTGAATTATTTGAACCGTTTCACTATTGGACAACCATTATTCCTATAACTGAGACACCCATTGAGAACAAGGACCTGAAATATAATTAATGACCACTTCATCTTCGTATTTTCTGGATAATGCATCTGCTAAAATGTTTTATTTCCATTTCTTGTACTCAATAATGAAATCATATCCCAATAATTCAGTCAACCACTTATTTTGTTATGGATAAGAAAACATTTGTTATGAAAGTGCTTGAGACTACTATGATCTATTTTTATAATGAAATGGCTATTGATTAAGTAGTGTCTCCATTTCTCCATTGCATGTAGAATAGCCAACATTTCTTTTTCATATGTAGATCTTCCCAATTTTTTTTCTAAAATTTGTTTACTTTAGAATGCCAAGGGATGACCTTCTTGCATTAATACTACCCCAATACCTATTCCTGAAGCATCACATTCCTTGGAGGTGAATGGTCTTCCCATTTTCTTTCCATTCAACAAAGCGTTGCTTGTAATTAAAATCGATTGTGGTTTCCATTTGTTCTAGCCATGTGACTCCCAAGATAACTTCTGAATTCCCTAAATTCATAAAAAAAGAGGATCCTACCAAGTATAACTTCCCATTTGTAATGAAATTGAATATGTTTTACCTATACATTGAGCACTACTCCTGCTTGCAGTTCTAACTTGAAATTTATCTTGATTGTAGGAGTGGATGTGCAAGTTTAATGCCTTGGAAATCCTTGTGTCAATAAAGTTGTGAGTACTTCCAGAATAAATTAATACAGTTACCTTCATTTGCCATATGAATATTGTTATCTTGATTGTATGGTGATATGATAACCCCATAAGAGCATGTACTAAAATTTCCATGGTATCTTCCTCAGCTACAACCTCCTTGCGTTCAATTTGGTCTTCATATATGAGATCATCGGGTGAGTTGTGTTCCTCTATTTCTTCATCTTCCTTGTCAACATATTCAATTTGAAAGTTTTGTCATGGTATACATGCCTGATATTTTAGATGATGATTGCAATATTTATAGCAAAAATATCTTGATGGTTGATCATTTCTACAAAATAGTTGTTACGGTATTGAGGTCGACCATATGAATCACATCTTGTGGATGTTCCCATTTGCACCTTCTTCTCTGCCAACTTGGAAATCCTTATACAATCATCTATCCTGGATGGATCTTGTAGGTCCACTTTGACTTTAATATTCTCTTTCAACCCATTTCTAAAAGTAGCTACCACTACATCTGGTTGTAAGTGTTTTGCATAGGAAAGCATACTAGTAAATTTTGAGATATAGTCCACTATCGATCCCGTCTGCTTAAGTGATAACAACCGCACCATGTAAGAATATGTGGAACCCTCATCAAATCTGCAAAGAAAATATTTGGTGAAATCAATTCCATTAGATTTTGTTTTCCTTCTTGCGCTTGAGCCATACAAACCATTGATAAGCTTCAGTGCCTAGTTTGGATGCAACAAAAGGAACTTTTTTTTAATCTTGGAATCGGTATAAGTTTAAAATACCTTCCATTTTGGCTATCCATCCATGTGGATCATGATCCTCAAAGGTGGGCATATCAATGCATGGAAAATTGATTCCATTAGGACCTCTTGATTGGTGGTAAACTTCATGTCTATCTTGGTCCTCATTATTCCTCTATCTATGGAAGTGATTTTGGGAAGGTCTATCAGAACCCTTTTGTTGTTCATAAACTTCCTCATTTCCCAAATCCTCATTATTTATTTATCCATTGAAGTGATTTGGGGAATGACCATTATGACCCCTTTGGTGTGTATAAGCTCCATATTGATCCTCAGTGCTCCAGTGGTTTGGGCTAGGAGGATTTGGTTGGACTTGTCTTTCCAATAGTTGGGTCATCTTGTCATTCATGCTTTTAATACTAGCCACTAAGGATTGTAAGACCATGTCAGTGGTTATGGGGCTTCCTGTTTCCTCTTGTGTGATGTTCTCATGGGAAGAGTTTAGGGAGGGATTGGATTCCATATTGTTAAGCAATGGATGACCAGGGTTAAAGCTAGTAATTCTTAAAGAAGAAGAAGAATTTTGTGTACATTTTTTTCTAGGAGGTCTTCTTGGCAATTTTTGGATCCCCTTGTTGGAGTTCTCTGAATTTGATAGTCATCCATTTGGCCCTTTTGTCCACTGTCCTCTCATGCACTTATCAATAAGGTTCTTCTAGCCAATTTTCTGCCTTTAAATTTTGTGAACTTTTGATAGGTTTGGGTAAAAATTTGGTTTATTTCTACTTGTATTGTCACTCCAACTATGACGTGGCTATGACGTGGATGTGAATTTTGAGCTTCCCCTTGAGACTTCAACTTTCATATTTGAATCGGTAACTCTCTATAACAATTTTGACACAACATCCACTTGAAACCAATTTGATACTCACTATTATTTGACACCAGTATGACCAAATGACACTCTTATTTGACACCAGTATGACCAACTGACACCTAACTGCACTGAAGGACTAAACCGAAACTGACCATTATTGTTGGCAATTTTGGGTACATTGGGTACATTGCCTTTGCTCAAGTGTTGATGTTGTCATTGATGTCAAGAAGCGGAAAGGTTTTTTGTGAAAACCAAGGCAGACAAAATAAAAGGTTTTATTTAAAACCATGGACAACAGATTTGAAATGGGTTTTTCTTAAAACCCAAGTCGGCTCTTCGTTTCGTTGAAAAAGGTGCCCCGGTGATGAAGATATTTAATTTTAAATATCTAGTTTAAATTTTATTTATTTAAAATTTAAATTAATATTTTAAAATTAAATTAAAGTATTTTCCGACGTGTTTGGAAATGCCGACGTGTTTGGTAATGCATCGAAGTGCATATATAATGGGGCTAATAAATTCATTTCAGTGTGTGTGTGAATCGATATAAATCGGAGTGCATTTCGTTTTCGTCTTTGTAGCGAAGGAAGATGTCAAGCATTGACGACGAAGGAGAAATCTCTGTGAGAGTTAGTGTGGGATGGAGGCGACGTCGCGAAAGGGTGTAGTCATCAAAGTTGAAAAGGAATGTCCTGCTGGAACTCTTCGACGAAGGCAGTGAGACGTCAAGCTAGAAGTCAAACAGAAGAAGAAGCACCGTCGCAAAGTTTTGATTGCAGATCATCGAAAGGAGGTAACGCCATGCAACAATCCATCAACAAGATTGAAGGAGTGAACGTTGAAAATCGTTAGCAGGTTCAACAAAACCTAGAAGTCATGGTTGCTGAAGTTGGAACAGTTTCATACAGTGTGCTAGGGTTTCCACACGGACGACATAGCTTCGTATGTTGGACTGATGCAGTTGTGCTGATCTAGATGACACAAGGCTTGCGGTGATTGCAGTTGGATACCATAGTTTGGACATACTAACTACAGGAGTGCAGGTAGACCTCTACGATTGCGCTACTCCAGCAGATAGGTATACACGTGGCAGCGGGATGCTATAGTCGTGATAGTGAAAAGGGCAGCAAGGCAATTGGTCAAAAACCGCGTGGAGGTGAATCATTGTAACTTGTTCAAGAAAGTTTTCAACGCTAAAGGAAAACATTCAAACAAAGAACAAAAGGACAAAAACGTAAGGAATTATTTTTGCTTTCATAAGCTTTACTATGTATGTTTTAAAAGGAGTAATAAGGGAGTTATAAGGTTATGAAATGTTGTGATTTATTTTATTTTATGGTACAAGTGGTTTTAGGAGAGATAAGGAAGTTGTGCAATTAAGGGCTTTGGTAATGATTATTGAAAAGTGGAGTAATGTTGATTATTTTGTGATCTACTAACCCTTGTGAAGATTGGCAAAAGAATTTTGTGATTGTGGCAGATTTCCAAAGGGGTTCCTTCACTTCAATAAGGTATGGGCACATTCTTCTTATGAGTATGATTGGTGTATGTTTTCCTGAAATAAGATTGGAGTGAAAAGGTATTCAACAAGGTTTCCTTTGGTTGGGTATAAGTCCTAGTTTCTGGTTTGTTGAAGACTACTTATGCATTGTTATCATTGATGAGAGTTTTGGTGAATGCATATTTCTGGTTTGAGGTAGTGGAAGCATTGTGCACTAGGGTTTATGAATGTGAGTCTTGATACTTGCTTTGAGTAGGTGAAATCCTTGGATGGCTGTGTTGAGGTTGATGATTGAGTTGCTTCCATAGAGGTTGGTTGATCAAGTTATTGCTTTTACTTGATACATGATATTGGGCTTACTCCATTGAGTTGGTTTGAACAAGTTATTCTTTGCATTTGGTGATATTGTGTGGGTGGCTGTTTTGTTCAAATATCTTTGGAGGGAAAAGGATTTCTACTTGTTTCCTTTTCTTGTGATGATTGGTAGAATGCTTCAAGGTTAATGTTGAGTTGAATGATGTTGGTTAAACCTTGTCTATGAGCATTGTTGTTGAAGCCCAAATTGGTTGAGAAAAGATATTGGTTGTTGGAAAGAACATGAGTATCATTGTTATATGAGATATTGCATGGTTGGCAATTGTTGGGTTGTGTTTCATGTTCTTGAGAAAAGCATACTACATCTATCTTATTCTTTTGAGATTTGAGATTGAGTTGGGATTGAGATTGGGAGTTAAGTATAGAACATATTGAGTCTCTAACAATTCTCTTTATGCTTCTATGAGGTTGATGAATCACATTGGGTCTCTAACAATTCTCTTTGTGGGTTCATGCCAAGCAAGTTTTCTTGATGAACTTGTGAGCAGGTTTTGGACAGGTTCCATTGGGGACTTGTGAGCAGGTTTTGGACAGGTTCCATTGGGGACTTGTGAGCAGGTTTTGGACAGGTTCCATTGGGGACTTGTAAGAAGATTTGGACAGGTTTCGGTGAGGACTTGTGAAGCTGAGTTTGATAGTTCTATCAGAGAACTTGAGGACAGAGGTGCATTGGTTCTATGAGAAGAACCTGAGGATAGATTTGTACCAGACCGAAGGACTGTGTTTGGTACTGATCAAAGACAGAGGACGAGGACATTTGTGCTAGACCAAGGGACTATGTTTAGTGCAAATTCGAGGACCAGCTTTGAGGTGATAGAGTTGAGGACAGAGGTCTCCAGCCGAGAGCAGGGAAGACAGGTGTCTTCTGTGGATAGAGTTCCATTTGCTAAGGGCAAGCGAGGCGAGAGGTCTTCTAGAGGATCACCAGCCAGAGCGAGAGGTAGGGGAAGGTATCTCCTTTGAGCAGAGGCTCATGAATTCAGATTGGGGAAGGTTTCTCCTTTGAGCCGAGGCTCATAAACATTGTAATTGGGAAGGTTTCCCAAAGAACTTTGAGATAACTTTTAGAGAAAAGTTTTAAGGATGAACCATGTAAATTGTTGTGTCACTTTGTGGATGGTTTTGTGCATTGCTTTGATATTGCTTTGGATATGTTGCTTTACTGTATTGAAGTATAAAGGAAAAGTAAAAAGAGGTCTTATACTGTTCACCCCCCCTCTCAGTATAAGCTTGTGTTCTTCAATTGGTATCAGAGCCGGTTCCTTCGAAAAAGTTTAAACAGCTTGAAGGAAGATCTTACAAGAACACAAATGACAAGGAAAGGCAAAAGCAAAACCATAAGACACAAGAAGAAGAAATCTCACATGGTCATGAAAGAAAATGAAGATGAACTCAATGTTGTTGCTTTGGGAATGGAAATAGATTCAAGAGATGAATCAAACAGTGGAGAACAAGCCAGATTAATAAAGTTGTGCACCAGATGTGGGAAGACCGATCACTTTGCGGCTGAATGCTCACAAGTAAGAGAATGTTTTGTTTGTGGTCAACTCGATCACAATGATCATCATTGCTATAGGTTTAGTAGCAGTGAAGATGAAGATGATCCGTTCAAAAGTGATAAAGATAAACAGGACTGTAAGAGCAAGGATTCTAAAAAGCACAAGCATCATAGGAAAAACAAAGATGAGCACAACAATCAAGGAAAGAGGTATTCTCACAAACACAAGAAGAGCTTCTACCTAGACAAAGCAAGTAAGTGTTCTAGTAGTGATAGTGAAAGTTCTTCAAGTGAAAATGAAAATGAGATGTTGTTCATATCAGAAAAAGAGGAAGAACCAAAACATAGATTCATTATCATGAAATGTCTTAGATGTGGAAATTTTGGTCACCTTGAGGATGATTGCACAAATAATGAATTGGTTGTTAGTATGTATGAGGATGCTTCAGAAAATGATAAGGAAGATGCATGTATGGTTTTTGAAAAGGGTAGCACCTCTAGTGATAAGAAATCTGAAAAAGGCCTTGATAATTCAAAGTGCAATCAAATAGAGGATCTTGAATGTGAACTTACTAATGCTCTTAGTGTTTTGAAAAAGGAAAGAAAGAAGAATGCTAGACTCAAGGATAAGTTAGATGAATGTTGTATGGAGAGAGATGAACTTATAGAAAGTCTTGATGTCTCTATGGCTAAGGCACAAGAACTCAAGAATGAGTTAGATTCTAAGGTGCGTGAGTATAGTGAATTAGAACAGAAAATGGCTTCGTTGAAAGAGGAAAATAAAGAGTACAGGGATAAGCCGTACAGAGTTTCAAGAAAGCTCCAAAAAGGTTAAATCTCTTATCAAAGGTCAAAGAAAGACAACAGATAAAACAGGTCTTGGTTTTGTTAAGCCTCACAAGAAACAAGTTGGAGAGTCTAGTAAGAGACTCCAAAAGGAAGAGAGTTCTGATGAGGAAAGTATTTCAAATCATGAGTCCTTGAATGATAGATGCACAGAAATAGAAAACAGAATTCAGAATGAGAAGAAAAAGTTTTCAGAACCTAAGAGGTCAAACAATGGAAAGTTTCAAGGCAGATGTTTTGCGTGTCACAAATTTGGCCACATGGCTGTACATTGCATGGCTCAAGTGAAGAAGGTAAATAACAGTTTCAGAAGTGGTAATTTCTTTCATGGGTATTGCTACTCTTGCAATCAGTTTGGGCATAAAGCAATTTTTTGCAAGGCAAATATCAGGAACTGGGTTAGTCAGAACAGGCTTGGTCAAAACAGGTTTGGTCAGAACAGGTTTGGTCAAAACAGGTTTGGTCAGAACTGGTTTGGTCAGAACTGGTGGATTCAAAGAACAGGTATGCCTAAAAGAAATAACATTGTTACTTGTTATAAGTGCAATAATGAAGGTCACACAGTCAGACAGTGTAGAGCTGAAATTCCAGAATACAGGAACAGGAACAGTGGCATGATCAGGTCCAAGGATCAAAAAAATGACAGAAACAGGAATATGGAAAAAGAGTTCAAGAGAAGGCCCGACAAGGAAGTTATAGACGCTGATGATGATCGGTGCCTAATGGGAGTTTTACTCCCACTCCAGAATTAATCACCTCATCTGGAGGTGGGGGAGGGACTAAGCTAAGAGGCTCATTCTTAGTTCCGAGCCCCAAAGGTGGCCCTTTGCCATTGATGACAAAGGGGGAGAGATATGAGAAAGGGGGAGAGCTTCAAGTGAAGAGGAAAGCTTCAAGTCGGGGGGAGCAAAACTTCAAAGAGAGTGATTTCAGTTTTGGCTCTTGAAGATGTGTTTTTAGTAAAGTTTTGCCATCAATGACAAAGGGGGAGATTGTTGGCAATTTTGGGTACATTGGGTACATTGCCTTTGCTCAAGTGTTGATGTTGTCATTGATGTCAAGAAGCGAAAAGGTTTTTTGTGAAAACCAAGGCAGACAAAATAAAAGGTTTTATTTAAAACCATGGACAACATATTTGAAATGGGTTTTTCTTAAAACCCAAGCTGGCTCTTCGTTTCGTTGAAAAAGGTGCCCCGATGATGAAGATATTTAATTTTAAATATCTAGTTTAAATTTTATTTATTTAAAATTTAAATTAATATTTTAAAATTAAATTAAAGTATTTTTCGACGTGTTTGGAAATGCCGACGTGTTTGGTAATGCATCGAAGTGCATATATAATGGGGCTAATAAATTCATTTCAGTGTGTGTGTGAATCGATATAAATCGGAGTGCATTTCGTTTTCGTCTTTGTAGCGAAGGAAGATGTCAAGCATTGACGGCGAAGGAGAAATCTCTGCGAGAGTTAGTGTGGGATGGAGGCGACGTCGCGGAAGGGTGTAGTCATCAAAGTTGAAAAGGAATGTCCTGCTGGAACTCTTCGACGAAGGCAGTGAGACGTCAAGCTAGAAGTCAAACAGAAGAAGAAGCACCATCGCAAAGTTTTGATTGAGGATCATCGAAAGGAGGTAACGCCATGCAACAATCCATCAGCAAGACTAAAGGAGTGAACGTTGAAAACTGTTAGCAGGTTCAACAAAACCTAGAAGTCACGGTTGCTGAAGTTGGAACAGTTTCACGCAATGTGCTAGGGTTTCCACACGGACGGCATAGCTTCGTATGCTGGACTGATGCAATTGTGCTGATCTAGATGACACAAGGCTTGCGGTGATTGCAGTTGGATACCATAGTTTGGACATACTAACTACAGGAGTGCAGGTAGACCTCTACGATTGCGCTACTCCAGCAGATAGGTATACACGTGGCAGCGGGATGCTATAGTCGTGATAGTGAAAAGGGCAGCAAGGCAATTGGTCAAAAACCGCGTGGAGGTGAATCATTGTAACTTGTTCAAGAAAGTTTTCAACGCTAAAGGAAAACATTCAAACAAAGAACAAAAGGACAAAAACGTAAGGAATTATTTTTGCTTTCATAAGCTTTACTATGTATGTTTTAAAAGGAGTAATAAGGGAGTTATAAGGTTATGAAATGTTGTGATTTATTTTATTTTATGGTACAAGTGGTTTTAGGAGAGATAAGGAAGTTGTGCAATTAAGGGCTTTGGTAATGATTATTGAAAAGTGGAGTAATGTTGATTATTTTGTGATCTACTAACCCTTGTGAAGATTGGCAAAAGAATTTTGTGATTGTGGCAGATTTCCAAAGGGGTTCCTTCACTTCAATAAGGTATGGGCACATTCTTCTTATGAGTATGATTGGTGTATGTTTTCCTGAAATAATATTGGAGTGAAAAGGTATTCAACAAGGTTTCCTTTGGTTGGGTATAAGTCCTAGTTTCTGGTTTGTTGAAGACTACTTATGCATTGTTATCATTGATGAGAGTTTTGGTGAATGCATATTTCTGGTTTGAGGTAGTGGAAGCATTGTGCACTAGGGTTTATGAATGTGAGTCTTGATACTTGCTTTGAGTAGGTGAAATCCTTGGATGGTTGTGTTGAGGTTGATGATTGAGTTGCTTCCATAGAGGTTGGTTGATCAAGTTATTGCTTTTACTTGATACATGATATTGGGCTTACTCCATTGAGTTGGTTTGAACAAGTTATTCTTTGCATTTGGTGATATTGTGTGGGTGGCTGTTTTGTTCAAATATCTTTGGAGGGAAAAGGATTTCTACTTGTTTCCTTTTCTTGTGATGATTGGTAGAATGCTTCAAGGTTAATGTTGAGTTGAATGATGTTGGTTAAACCTTGTCTATGAGCATTGTTGTTGAAGCCCAAATTGGTTGAGAAAAGATATTGGTTGTTGGAAAGAACATGAGTATCATTGTTATATGAGATATTGCATGGTTGGCAATTGTTGGGTTGTGTTTCATGTTCTTGAGAAAAGCATACTACATCTATCTTATTCTTTTGAGATTTGAGATTGAGTTGGGATTGAGATTGGGAGTTAAGTATAGAACATATTGAGTCTCTAACAATTCTCTTTATGCTTCTATGAGGTTGATGAATCACATTGGGTCTCTAACAATTCTCTTTGTGGGTTCATGCCAAGCAAGTTTTCTTGATGAACTTGTGAGCAGGTTTTGGACAGGTTCCATTGGGGACTTGTGAGCAGGTTTTGGACAGGTTCCATTGGGGACTTGTGAGCAGGTTTTGGACAGGTTCCATTGGGGACTTGTAAGAAGATTTGGACAGGTTCCGGTGAGGACTTGTGAAGCTGAGTTTGATAGTTCTATCAGAGAACTTGAGGACAGAGGTGCATTGGTTCTATGAGAAGAACCTGAGGACAGATTTGTACCAGACCGAAGGACTGTGTTTGGTACTGATCAAAGACAGAGGACGAGGACATTTGTGCTAGACCAAGGGACTGTGTTTAGTGCAAATTCGAGGACCAGCTTTGAGGTGATAGAGTTGAGGACAGAGGTCTCCAGCCAGAGCAGGGAAGACAGGTGTCTTCTGTGGATAGAGTTCCATTTGCTAAGGGCAGCGGAGGCAGAGGTCTTCTAGAGGATCACCACCAGAGCTAGAGGTAGGGGAAGGTATCTCCTTTGAGCAGAGGCTCATGAATTCAGATTGGGGAAGGTTTCTCCTTTGAGCCGAGGCTCATAAACATTGTAATTGGGAAGGTTTCCCAAAGAACTTTGAGATAACTTTTAGAGAAAAGTTTTAAGGATGAACCATGTAAATTGTTGTGTCACTTTGTGGATGGTTTTGTGCATTGCTTTGATATTGCTTTGGATATGTTGCTTTACTGTATTGAAGTATAAAGGAAAAGTAAAAAGAGGTCTTATACTGTTCACCCCCCCCTCTCAGTATAAGCTTGTGTTATTCAATTATTTGACACCAGAATTGAGATGCAACCAAGATGACTGATGCTGACACTCAAATCAAAGCATATGATTGACATGGGTGAGTATCTAAGTATTAAACTAACCCCAACCAACACACGACTGTGGACATGTAACCCGAGTGACACAACATGGGACCAACGACATGACACAACGAAGGAATCAACGACACTAACACAACAAAGGAACCAATGACACGATGGACTAGCGAAGGGACCAACGTCCAATACTAAGGTGACACGATGGAATGAACCAATGACATAGGGACAAGAGAATACTAACAGTGACATGGTAAATGCTAGAAGCCAATACACAAGGGAGCTACTAGTGTGATCGAAGCTATGGTTCAATAGACGTGACCCACATATTTTAAATAAATGTTTACCCACACCACATTGAATGTGGGATAATTCATCAGAATAACTAAAACATTTTTTATAAAATTTATAGCTAACCTTATATTTCCTGTAAATGCACTTAGATATTGTGTTCTGATTGGTCGGTGCTCTTACGATTTGGTAGGCGTATGCAGCGATGCCTATGGAAAATGTTTTCCATGGATTTTGATGACTGTGGTGCGATTGAAATGCCTAGAATCTGATTGCCTCCTTCTCACCTTAGGCTATGTCAAAGCATAATTTTAGAACCTTGGAATGTTGTGTTGAGTGCTTTTAGTCATCAAAAATTAGTGTTTGCACCATTCGCTTACGGGTGGGGAAAATTTTGTTCACTATATCATCAAGATCTTGTGGAATGTAACCGTTAGTGGTTTTAGAAAGGACCTCAATACCTTTTATCTTCCACCTAAATGCCCTAGATGCAAGTTTCACCAATGAAACTAAATTATATCATGTGACGTGGACTGCAACCTACGGCCACATTTCTATAGTGGTTTCAAATGCCTCTATGACTGGGTTTCATCAGGATCATCAAGATATTGATACTACTTGGGGCAAAACCCTATGGGTTCTCCCTATTAATCACTTTAGTGTTGTAAATAATCAATCAACCATAATGCATGCATAAAGTAACATATATGAAAGCTAGGAACAAATATATCAAATCAAAAGGAATGATAAATCAAATGAATTAACTCACCACTCTAGGAGGGTAGATCCCTGCCTCGTAAGGGCAGTAAGTGTGAAAGTGTAAATGATAATAGTTGATGATAGATAATCCTAAAACAAAACACTTGGATACTATTAAATAATAATCAAATGTAATATCTCATAATATAGGTGATGACTATATTACTTTTGGTATGTAACAAGTTCTTTGTCCATAAGAAAATAGATCAAGATCCTATGAACAAGATAGCTAATTAGTTGAGTGATATGTTTAATTCTTTCAATAACAGGTTGGCTAGAATTGAAAAAGGTAAGGACAACATTGCAAAAACTTCATAGGGTAATAATAGACAATAGGAAGATAACATGCCTCCTTTCAAGAGGAATTTCAATAGAAATTGGAATAATAATAGAAATGAAGAGGGAAAAAAGAATCATAATGGAAATTAGAAAAAGAAGAAATAGAGAGAGATCTGAATTTTGTTCAAAATCCCATGCCATAAAATAATATAGCATCAAATCATCCCTTTTATTGCTTTTCCTGTGATGCACCACATAACCCTATTGATTATGGCATTTATCTAAGTATGCATTCTAATGTTGATTTAAATGTTAAATTTGAAGATGAAAATATTAGAAATAATGTATTCTGGACTCAGGAAGATGAAACCAGAGAATAGGAATTTGAAAGGGACATTGACATATGTTCTAGTGATCTTGAGCAAAGAGCCTTAGTCTTTGGAGAGGCATCAACCGCAAGTGAGCCTCCTAATACCATATTTGATAGAATGAAGCAAGGGAATCTTACACCTACAGTAGGAGAGGTTGAGTATCTGGAAAAAATACATGCTATCAATCTTAGGAACAAAATAGTAGAGGAAAAATTTTATGTAGGGTTTGCACAAAAGGAGAAAGCTACTAGAGCGATTTCATAAAAAAAGGTAAATTTGATGAAGCTGTAAATAATTCCTAAAGAGCCTGATGTAGAAGAAATTATCAAAAAGCAGTAGAATGACTTAGCTAATAAAGAAATAGAAAATAAATTGATGATAAGAAATATTAGTTTAATTTGGGTATAGAGGTTGCCAAGCAGAAGGTGAACATCACTTTTAGGGAATTAATGACTATTCTAATTTATTGGTATCAAATATGTAAAGCCTTCAAATTGATTGATCAATCAGGAGGAAAGCATAAAAACCCATAGGCCTTGTGAATAATACAATCAAAGTGATAGGGATTAGTATTATATTGCATTTAATATTGACATAGATCATGCATATTAAATGCTAAATTTTAAAGGCAAACATTGCTATAAATTTATTTTTTTGATTAGTGCAATTCACAATTTTCATTTGTTCCATTTTGTGTTTCCTTTTAAGAGTGTTTCCCATGTCAGTGGTATCAGAGCATGTGCAAGGGTTTTTGTAAAGTATCATCTTCTCAAGACTAGATTGGTTCAGAAAGGAATAAGAAATCCAACCCCTCGATCTTGAGTGGTGAAAATTAGTTTTCTTTCATAGACACCTTCAAGCACTTTCGTTTTTTAAAACTATTAGCTTGGGTTCCTATGAATCCTGATCCTTAACTCTTGATATAAGCATTTGTATTGGATTTAGCATTTATTGACCTTCTTTGTTTGTGATTATCATTCATGATATCAAGTCTCACAGATATTTCTACCAACCTTATCGATACTCAAGCTGCTTTCATTGCCAATCTTCAACATCTAAAAGTTGACATCATTACTACTACTAACGAAGACCCAGATGCCAAATATCGTATTCATACCAATGTAAGTCTCAGTGAAGAAGATAAATATTCCACCCCTAATCCAAAACTTGAAGAATTTCTAGCCACACCTAGATTCGAACTAGGATCTATGGCTGATATACCTAGCATCTTTCCACTAGATGATATGGTTTCTGTTGCATATCTGAGCTCCTTTGAAGCTCTTGATGCACATCAATCTCCTCAAAATGTTGTAGATCTAAGATTTCCAAAAGCTATTACAGTTGAAGAACCAGTTGCTATTTCTATCACTATTATTATGCTTGTTGTGCTTCAGGATCCATATGTTTCTCCTAGTGATGATATCCTATTTTGGGGTATTGATCCAATGCCTGATCTTGTTGCACTACCTTTGATCTATGCACCTTACGATATTTCTTGTGTCATTTTGCATGATGAGGAGATGCACTCTTTCTATGCTGATCTACTATATTTCACTTTCAAGCCCCACGTTACTTTTCCTATTGATCTGCTCTCATTTTTTTTGTGGTACAACCACTCAATCCATTGCAATTCTTCCTATCTCCTAGCACTATTGTACATCATACATGGCCCATTCTCTATTTCTTTGATCATTCGATACTATTCTTGGTTCCTTTTTGCTCCTTCGCACCCATATATGAGGTAATTTTCATTATTGTTGCTTGCAAACCTTTTTTATCACCACCTCATAGCTTCACATAACCTCACTCACTCACCTACACATGATGACTTCTATGTTGTTTCTATCACTTCCTCGGTGCCTCCAAATTCTTCGTAGCCATCACCATCTTCACCAAAAAAATCACCCTAATTTGGTGATACCACAATATGATGATGCATCTTCCCTTGGTAGCATGATCCTCTCAATCTATAACTTTTAGCATGATCACGGTGTTTTTTGGTGACTTCTGGCTAGATTCCATTCAAATCCAACATAAATCCATTGCATCCTAGTTTTTTCTTACCCGTTTGGCTCTTGTTGTGCATTGAGTGTATTTCCAACCACATTTAACTCTTATGGCATGCCACATTCCACAATTTACGTGAGCGACATCCACTGGTCACATAGTCTACAAATCATTTCATGATAAACCAAAGCCAACAGGCTACATCACGTGGAATTACGATGCAAGATCCAATATTTTCAGATGCACATACATCTTTTTGGATAGTTTCCCATGCTTTCGGTGGCCTCAAAATTTTTCTTGATGCTCTCCAATATTTTTTGGTCGAATATCATATTTTTTGACGTGCAAATAACTTCTAATGGTGAAAATAAAATGAATTCCTAAGGTTTTTACAACCTTCGACAAAGTGAAATATTTTTTGATGCTACTGTTTCTCTTTTCCAACCGATGTCTATACGAGAAATTTATAAAGTTTCATGGGTTTATCCCACATCGTTCATGCATCTATAATGGAGGTTTTTATATTACACATGATACCTTTCTTATAATATCCAGCACTTAATGAGTACTGACTGCCCTCCTTTGTCATCATCCAACTATCCACACTCAGACATCACATGTCAACCCTCAGCCTAGTCGTACCTCTTGGACTTGTCATGACATGCCCATATCAAATCTTGTTGATTTAATACTCAAATATTTCTCATTAAAAATCCTATCCAATCAGTCTAAATTTCCCCTAACATTGCACATGTCCACTCTTATTGGTGCATGTCTTTTACCTTGGGGAGTCCACCTATTGCCTGCCTAGTTGTCTGAATAACAGAAGTTTATACTGAGAGGGGAGGATGAACAATATAAGATAAAAAAATTTCCTTTTCAATCCAAATGATAACAATAATAATATTAATGTAATAATGAAATAAATCATCACACATATGAGAGACATAGATTTTACATGGAAACACCCTTTTGAGAGAAAACTATGGTAAAATATTGCTTATATATTTATTCAATTAAATTTTGTGGGCACCAACCCACAAGATACACCAATCCATAAGATACACAAATCCCCTCTCAAGTTCATGGACACCAATCCATAGGAGACACCAATCCCCTCTACTATTTTTTTGAACACCACTCCACAGGAGACACCAATCCCCTATGCTATGGTATTCTCTCAAATATTCTCACAAATCCTACTTAAATCAGCTCACACAACCTTCTCAAATCTGCTCTCAAATATTTTCATAACACCTACTCAAATTTTCTCACCAAACTTGCTTAAATATGCTCATAACTCTGCTCAAATATTGCATGCATACAATGCTCATCTATTACCAAATATTACATACAAAATAAATCTCATCTATTCTCCAATGTGCTTTCCTCAGCTAAAGCAATTTAGACATATTCTACCCAAAATTCTTTTATCTTCATGAACATATAGAGAATGATATGCACTAACAAATACCCAATATGTTCTTCTTCTCAATTGAATCCTTTCACACTATCCTTGCACTTTGACTTGCTTCTTATTTTTAACCAAAATGCATCTCATAATTCCTTATTTCTTCAATGTATAAAATCAACAATAAATTTCTTCAAATAACAAAACTCTAAAACAATTTCTTTTCTAACTCGTTTCAATGTAATATTTACAACAATTCCTTATACCTCCCAACCAGAAATATTTTTCTCAAATAAATCGAACCACCTGGAGAAGGAATTAATTTTTCATACCTCCAAATATTCAATTCTGCTCAAAATTTCTTGCATGTGCGGTCAACTCATAGTAGGTCAACAGATTACTTAAACTATGTAGATATCCCTCAATCAGTGATTACCTCAGCAAGTCTCTCAACTTCTACCATGTTTTTGCAATATGCTAGTGCCCTCCAACTAGGTGAATCTCTGTATGGCATGCAAAGTGTCGATGCCCTCCATCTGGGTGTTGTGGGCATCATGAGGTGCTCACAAATTTCTTATTGTGTGTAGGCTCTTTTAAATTCCTTCACGTCCTTTATGGGAAAAATGTGGTATTTAATTCCTCAATACAATCAAAAAGCAAAAATTTCCCAACAAGATGGCGTTATTTAGCTTTAGAAAAAATAAAATATCAAACTTTAATTTATTGCTTACCTATGCACTCGTTGTATCTCTATTAGATGTTTGGCTCAACGAAAACCTTCTATGATGTTTTTACCCGAAATGTAGATCCATAACATCTACCTTATTACTCTTACTATGTGAGTCTCACAGTCATGATTACAACTTGTTTTCCAAGATTTTCAATCCTTCATTTTTTGGTTCAAAGTGCTCTTCATCATGTATAAACTCTTCAATACTTCTATTGCTGATTCCAAGTGCTTCTTCGCTTTCATTTGTTGGTTCCAAGTGCTTCTTCACTATGTATAAGCTTCTTCAAGATTTGATTTGCTGGTTCCAAGTGCTTCTTCACTATGTGTAAGGTTCTTCAAGCTTTTAAATCATTGGCATTTCTATGCATAACCTCTCACCATGCGTAAGACTGCTTCAACTCCCAACAGTTGGTCTCACCATTTTGCAAACTCTCTCCGTGAGTAACTCTATGTCACGACCCCCCTCACGCTATGCGAAGGTGGCAACCCCCTTTTGTGTCCGTAAAATCCCGTGTACCGTTGTAAGCTTCTTCACTCTCTGATCACACCTTCGATCGCTAGTTCCAAACACTCTTTGTATTTCGTAGGATGCCACACTTCAAAAAATATATCGCTTAAGACAATCATTAAAGTCATGAGCTCTTCATGTATTTATATCAGATATTTCAGGCGCACACATAGTCGGCTCAAAGAAACTTCACATTTACAATATTTAAATTTGTCATTTAAATATTATAATTTAAAACCTTTGTTCTATGATATCTTTCACTTCATAAAATATTTCAATTTTTTTTATTGGCACTAGATCATTGGAACTTCATATTTATAATATTTAAATTTGCTCTCTTATTTAACCTTTCTTCATGATATCCTTCTCTTCATAATATCTTTCACTTTATAATATTTAAATTTATCATTTAAATATTATAAGCTTCACTTTTATTTTGCCTTGCCTCTCTTTGAAATATTTTTGCCTTGTATATTTGCCTTGCTTCACTTGAATCATATTTGCCTTGCTTTCACTCATCCATTGTTTGTTATTCACCATGTTGACCTTTGACATCAATGACAACTCAATCATCTCAATAATTCTAACAATCTCCCCCTTTATCATTGATGGCAACCCTACAAAAAAAAATCTTTTATTGTAATTGGATTCACTATCTGCTCCCCCTAACAAGCTACTCCCCCTCACTGAAATTCTCCCCCTTTGACATCAATGGCAAAGGGATCCTTAGGGCTTAAAGATAATACACTAAACACAACCCCTTCACCACCTCATTTTTGAGGTAAATTTTGAAATGGGAGTAAAACTACTCCCAACTTACTTCTGAGATACTCAAAAGTATCCTTTGGTAGGGGTTTGGTAAAGATGTTAGCAATCTATTCCTTTGTAGCAACATATTCCAAATTAACTTGATTATAAGCCACTTGCTCTCTCAAAAAAATTATATTTAATTGAAATATACTTGGTCCTTGAATGCATAATCAGATTATTTAAAATATTGATGGTACTTGTATTATCATAAAGTATGGAGATCGAATGCTCATGCTTAATTTTGAAATCACTTAAAGTTTGTTTAATACATAAAACCTATGTGCAATAGGTAATTTCTGCAATATACTCTACCTTTGATGTAGATAAGGATATTGATGCTTATTTCTTACTTAGCCAAGATACAAAACAATATCCAAGAAAAATGCTCCTCCACTTATGCTTTTTCTATCATCAATACTGCCTGCCCAATCCACATCTGTATATGTAGTGAGAGTGAAATTATTTCATCTAGGATACCATAGTCTAAACTCCATAGTTCCTTTCAAATACCTAAATATCCTTTTTACTTCCTGTACATGTGTTTCTTTTGGTGCAGCTTGAAATATTACCACCAATCCAACTGCCTACATTATATTTGGCCTTGTAGATGTGACATACAATAAACTTACAATAATTGATCTATACAATGTTTGATTTACTTCAAGAGACTCATCATCTTTACTAAAATTACATTTTATAATCATGGGGGTACTCATAGGATTGCAATCCTCCATCCTAAATTTTTTCAACATTTATTTTACATACTTGGTCTAAGAGAGAAATATACCTTTATCTGATTATGAAATTTGCAAACCAAGAAATAAAGACAACTCACCAAGCATTGACATCTCAAATAATTTTGCATACACTTTGCAAATTTTTGACACAATTGCCTCCAAAAATGATATCATCCACATAGACCAATACAATCAACAAGTCACTTCCTTCATTTTGATGTACATATTGCTATCTACTATACCTTTTCTAAAATATTGTTCTTTAAGATATTTATCCAGCCTTGAGTACCAGGCCCTAGGGGCTTGCTTTAGTCCATAGAGAACCTTATTTAACTTGCATACATAGTCCAGATTATCTGTCAGGCTGAAACCATCTGGTTTCTCAATGTAGACCTCGTCCTCTAAGTAACCATTAAGAAATGTTGATTTTACATCCATTTGGTACACTTTAAAGTTTTTGAAACTTGATAAATCCAAGAATATTCTTATGGCCTCAAGAAATGCAATGGGAGCAAAAGTCTCTTCAAATTCAATCCCCTCAACTTGTGCATAGCCTTTGCACACAAGTATTGCTTTGTTTCTGACAACCTAACCATATTCATTCAACTTATTTCTGTAGATCCATTTGGTTTCAATTACGTTCTTGTATTTTGGATGTGGAACAAGTTCCCATGTCTCACTCATTTCTATTTTGTCTAACTCTTCTTCCATTGCCTTGATCCAATATTTATCTTCACGTGCTTCATTGAAATTATTAGGCTCAACTTTAGATAGCAAAGAAAAATTTGCATGTTCACCTGTTCCTGTTATCTTCCTCCTTATCTATCTCTCATCTAGATTCCCAATAATCAATTCTCTTGGATGGTTCTTTTGCACATACTTGGATGGTGTCTTAGGTGGTGTCTTTTGTGTCTCATCTTCTTCATTTTCTTCACCTTATTCTTCTTTGCAACTTTTTCCTTCTTGATACACAAACTCTTGATCTGGTTCTCTTAGACTTATTTCTTCATCAAATCTTACATTTGCACTTTCCACAATTGTATGTCATATTTTATTGTAGCATCTCAAGCTTTTCTCTTAGTGGAATATCCAAGGAAGATACCCTCATCACACCTGGAATCAAACGTACTCAAATTTTTCTCCTATCGTCTAATGTAGCATTTGCTTCCAAAATTTTTGAAGTTCTTCATAGTAGTTGGTCTTCCCTTCCAAAGATCATATGGAATTTTGTGGTTATTTACTCTTACTTAAGATCTATTGATGATATAAATAGTTGTATAAATTACCTCTTTCCAAAAAGAATTAGAAATCTCAAACTCATTTAGCATTGCTCTAGCCATACCCTGAACAATTCTATTTTTCCTTTCAACTAGTCCATTCTATTGTGGAGTTCTTGTTGCTGAGTATTGTCTCTTGATTCCATGCTATTCATAGAATTCTACAAATTCACCTAAAGTGAATTCACCTCCTCTATATGATCTTAGACATTTGATCTTTTTTCCTTTTTCATTTTCTACAAGTGCCTTGAATGCCATGAACTTTTCAAATGCTTTTGATTTTTCTTTTAAAAATGTTACCCAAGTCATTCTAGAGAAATCATCAATATATAACATGAAGTAATTCTCACCTTGTAAACTCTTTGTCCTTGTAGGCCCATATAGATCGGTGTGAACTAGCTCCAAGGTCTTGGATGAAGAAAACTCCTTTGATTTAAAACTTGATCTTATTTTCTTACCATGTTGCCATTGTGCACAAATCGTGCTTGGGGGTTTTGCTATTTTGGGTAAATATATGACTGCATGTTTGTTTCTTATTTTCACTATGTTGTCAAAGTTCAGGTAACCCATTCTTCTATGCCATAACCATCTCTCATCCTCTTGTGATAAAAATCATTTTCCTCCCTTAATTTTTCTTAACATGTAGAGATTATTTGTAGTTCTACTAGCATCTACAATAAGCTTTCCTATCTTGGATTTCTTGATCTCACATCCATTTGAGTGAAATATGAGTGTGTGCCCTTGATCACATAGTTGACTTACACTTAGTAGGTTGTGCTTAAATCCTTCAACATATAACACATTTTTTGTCCTTGATCTTCCATTATCCAAACTCAAAGTCCATTTTCCAACAATTTTGGTAGAAGCATTATCGCCAAATTTCACTGTTCCTCCATTTATTTCCTTAAGATAAAGAAATTTGCTTTTGTCACATGTCATATGGCTTGAAAAAACACTATCAATTTACCACTAATTTCCTTCATTTTACACATAAAGATATGTTTTTACCAACATGGACTTTTTCTTTTCTTTTTCTAAACTTTTGAGGATATCCCCTTTTGAACTGTTTGACCTTCCTCCTTCTTGCTTGATTTAGGAAGTTCAAGAAACACTGTTCTACACCATTTAGCTTTGTGCCCAAAATTATCACATTTGTAACAAATGATATTGTCATCCATGAGAGGTGCAAATGAATTAAAATTTCTCTTGGTGAAACCATAATCATTCTTAGCACAAACCCTACAATTTACAACTTTATGACCAAATTGATTACATGAAAAAAAATAACCATGGAAGAAATATTGAAACCTATTTGGTTGCCTTAGAGGATATGGGCACATGATTCTTTCATTGTTGTTTCTATGATTGACTTCGGTCCATGATGAATCTTTGTTTTCTCTATGATGGTTCTTGTTCCTTGATGGTGCATTGTTTTCTTTCTCATTGATGCTTCCACATTTCAAAATATCAACATAGGTCTTGGGTTTTTCTTCAATTACTTTCTTTGATGATTCTATTTCTTTTGAGCTTGACTCCCCCTTTTGTTTCTCTTGGCCTTCTTCAAAACCAAGTCTAGTCTTCATAAATGGAGATCTTTTTGCTTTGATAATATCATCCAAGTTTTTAGAGATTTTTATAAACTGATATATCTTATCATTAAATTTTTCAAGTCCCTTATTTAGAATAATAGCTTCATGTTCTAGTCTTTCACACTCTGGTTCTTTTACCTTTAACTGTTCAGCCATACCTTCCTCAATTTGTCTTACCTCTTCAATTTTAACTTTTAGGTTAATGAGCTCTTGTGTCAACTATGCCTTTATCTTCTCATCCTATTGTACTTGAGCCTTCAATCTTGAGTTCTTCTTTCTAACACTCTTCAACTATTTAAGAGCAATAACAAGTTCTTCAATGTCAACCATGGCTTCTTATTCACTTTCTAAATATTTCTCTTCTTCTTGGTCTTTGATAACAGGAGCATCTTTTTTCTTTTCTATGGCCATGTGTTTTCTTTTAAGACCTTCCTTCAAGTTGTTTAGGCTTTCAAGAAGGAACCTAATCTAATACCAATTGAATAATACAAGCTTATACTGAGAGGGGGGTGAACAATATAAGATAAAACTTTTTACTTTTCAATCCAAATGATAATAGCAATAATATTAATGCAATAATGAAACAAATCATCACACATATGAGAGACACAAATTTTATGTGGAAACACCCTTTCAGGAGAAAACCATGGCAAAATATTGCTTATATAATTCTTCATTAAATTCATGGGCACCACCCATAGGATACACTAATCCCCTATTAAAATGTTCGTGGACACCAATCCACATGATACACCAATATCCTCTCAAGTTCATGGACACCAATCCATAGGATACACCAATCCCCTTTCAATTTTATGGATACCAATCTATAGGAGACACCAATATCCTATGCTCTTGTCTTCTCTCAAATATTCTCATAAATCCTACTCAAATTAGCTCCATAACTTGCTCATAAATCTGCTATCAAATTTGCTCACAAAACCTTCTCAAATCTTCTCACCAAACCTACTCAAATATGCTCACAACTCTGATCAAATATTGCATGCATACAATTCCCATCTATTCCCAAATATTGCATACAAACATCCATTCCCAAATATTTCATATAAAACAATGCTCATTTTTATTGAAATTTTTTTCATAATGATGTCATCAAGTTCTTCACCTATTCTTCAATGTGCTTTCCTCAACTAAATCAATTTAGACATATTCTACCCAAAATTATTTTATCTTCATGAACATATAGAGAATGATATGCACTAACAAATACCCAATATGTTCTTCTCAATTGAATCCTTTCACACTATCCTTGCACTTTGACTTGCTTCTTATTTTTAACCAAAATGCATCTCATAATTCCTTATTTCTTCAATGTATAAAATCAACAATAACTTTCTTCAAATAAAAAAACTCTAAAACAATTTCTTTTCTAACTCATTTCAATGTAATATTTTCAACAATTCCTTATACCTCCCAACCAGAAATATTTTTCTCAAATAAATCCAACCACCTTGAGAAGGAATTAATTTATCATACCTCCAAATCTTCAATTCTGCTCAAAAATTCTTGCATGTGTGGTCAACTCACAGCAGGTCAACAAATTACCCGAACTGCGTAGATATCCCTCAATCAATGGTTACCTCAGCAAGTCTCTCAACTTCTACCACATGTTTACAATATGCTAGTACCCTCCAACTGGGTGAATATTTGTATGGCATGCAAAGCACTGATGTCCTCCAATTGGGCATCATGGGCATCGTGATGTGATTACCATTTTATTATTGTGGGCAGGCCCTTTTAAATCCCTTCACATCCTTTGTGGGATAGATGTGGGATTTAATTCCCCAATACAATCACAAAGTAAAACTTTCCCAGCAAGATGATGTTACTTAGCTTTAGAAAAATCAAATATCAAACTTTAATTTATTGCTTTCTTGTGCACTCTTTGTATCTCTATCATGTATCTCTATCAGACGTTTGGCTCAACGAAAACCTTATGTGACTTCAGTGATGTTTTTCCCGAAACATATATCCATAACATCTACCTTATTACTCTTACTGTGTGAGTTTCATAGTCATGATTACAACTTACTATCCAAGTTTTTCAATCCTTTGTTTTCTCATTCAAAGTGCTATTTGTTGTGTGTAAATTCTTCAATACTTCTATTGTTGATTCCAAGTGCTTCTTCACTTTTGTTTGTTGGTTCCAAGTGCTTATTCACTGTGTATAAGCTTCTTCAAGATTTTATTTGTTGGTTCCAAGTGCTTCTTCACTATGTGTAAGGTTCTTCAAGCTTTCAAATTGTTGGTCTTGTTGTGTGCAACCTCTCACCGTGCGCAAGACTCCTTCAACTCCCAAAAATTAGTCTCACCATTGTGCAAACTCTCACCATGAGTAATGTTTCTAGTTGTGTTGTGTGTACCTCACACTATGCGCAAGCTTCTTCACTCTCCGATCACACCTTTGATCGCTGGTTCCAAACACTCTCTATCTTTCGTAGGATGTTGCGCTTCAAAAAATGTATCACTTAAGATAATCATTAAATTCATGAGCTCTTCATGTATTTATATCAGATATTTTAGGTGCACACATAGTCGGCTCAAAGAAACTTCACATTTACAATATTTAAATTTGTCATTTAAATATTATAAATTTAAACCTTTGCTCTATGATATCCTTCACTTCATCAAATTGGGGGAATAAATAAAATTTAATAAATTTAATAACTGTGAATTTCCAAAATATTTCACTTTTTAATATTTAAATTTATCATTTAAATATTATAAGCTTCACTTTTATTTTACCTTGCCTCTCTTTGAAATATTTTTGCCTTGTATATTTGCCTTGCTTCACTTGAATCATATTTGCCTTGCTTTCACTCATCCATTGTTTGTTATTCACCACGTTGGCCTTTGACATCAATGACAACTCAATCATCTCAATAATTTCGTGGGTTTATCCCACATCATTCGTGCATCTATCATGGAGGTTATTTATATTATGCATGACATCTTTCTTATAAAATCTAGTGCTCAATGAGTGATGGTCGTCCTCATCTATCATCATCCAACTATCCACACTTAGACATCACCTATCGGCCCTCAACCTAGTTGCATATATTGAACTTTTCGTGACATACCCACTTCAAATCTTGTTGATGTCATCCTTAGATATTGCTCAATCAAACTCATTTCCAGTCAGTCCAAATATCCCCTAACATTGTGCGTGTCCACTTTCCTTTGTGTATGTCTTTTGCCTTGGGGATTCCACCTATCACCTACCTAGTTATCACCTGACATCCCTTGTTGTGTCCGCATATCACTTGCCTAGTTGTCACTCGACATCCCTTGTTGTGTTCGCCCATGTGTCATGTTCGGTATTGTCTTCTGCAATCTGATTGTTGTCATGTCCCCACTACTAAATTCCATGTCATCCTGTCAATAAATGTTAGTCAAGCCTTCCATAGCCATGGAAATGACCACAATAAACCCCACATTTTTAATGCATGGGTTTCCTTAAATAAAAAAAATTAAATTAAATATTTATTTAATTTAATTTCATCATTAACACCAAAAAAATTTATGAGTGTTTTTCCTTAAATGCATTTACATGGTTAATTCTCTAGCCTTTCATTAATGCAAGCATCTCTACTTTCAAACCAACAATCAAATGCATTCATCATTTGTAGTTTGGCATTTTTGATGCATATTTTAAGGCATCTTTTGTTGCATCTCCTTCTGACATCATTTTTTGCTTTCTTTTATCGTTTCGAGGGACCCATTTCAGTTTTCTGTTGGTATAGCAATATTTATAGTTATTGGAGAGCATTTTCTAATCCTGATCTAGATACAGTGTGAGATTTTGGTTTTTTGAATACCTATCAAAATTTGTTATTTTTATCTTCATCTTTTGTAACAGGAGTGCATTTTTTATTGTACCCGACACTCCTTTTATTTTCTTCTTTCTCTTCCACACTTGTATGCATTGGGGACCAATGCTTCCTCAATTGGGAGGAATGATATGTATTAGTATTGTATTGCATTTAATATTGATATAGATCATGCATATTAAATACCAAATTATAAAGGCAAGAATTCCTATAAATATATTTTTGATTAATGCAATTCATAGTTTTCATTTGTGCCATTTCATGTTGCCTTTTAAGAGTGTTTTTCACATCATAGAGCCCCATATTTAATCAAGCTATTTTACATATAACTAAGGTATACATAAGGCTATGGGGACCAATATGTTATTCATAACTACATGCTTGATAGTGGTGCTTCCATGAATGTAATGTCAAAATAAGTAGCTGATCAATTAGGCTTGATTTGTCAAAAAGAGCACCCTCCTATTTTTGTCATGGATAATAGGAGAGTCCCTTGTGTAGGCATTATCATTGGACTTCTTATCCATATTTAATAATATCCTAAGAAATAAGTGATGATGGATGTCGCAATTGTGGATGTGGATCATTTTTTTCTATATTACTCTCTACGCATTGGGCAGAGCAGCTAGGTGGTACTATTTAGTTATATAGGTCATATGCTACTATCTCATTGCAGGATAAGGAAAAAGTGATATTGAAAATAGAACCTTCAAATAGGTATTCTATTTAATTCAGATATCCTAATTATTATACGATTAATATCGTGAATTTTTTTGAGGAAAAATACATGGGAGTTTACTCTATCTGGAATTCTCCTTTCTTGTTGGAAGTAATTGATGTTGAGAATATGGATCCAAAACTAAAGGCTGAAGTAGATGTTGAAATTTATAGAATCTTGACTTTTGAGTTATGGACTATGACCTTTTATGGGACCCAAATAAGTTTAATGCAGGGGCCTATCTTCCAGAGGGCATAACTTTTGATCTGATCGTTGGATCAACTTGACATTTTACGTGGAGATAGATAAAGAGGAGGAAAATGCATGGCTAAGAAATTTTGGTGGCTAGGATGGTTTTTTAGGCTTTTATCAGGCCCTAATTCCTTCATATAGTGCCTCGAAAATGGAATTTAGTATTTTTTAGAAATTTGAAAAAATGGATTTTTGGAATTTAAAACTTTTTAGACATGATTAGGTGTTGAAATTTTCTAGCAGGATTAATATGGGTAATCCAATAATGTGTATTAATTTTGAGGCCTATCATTGTTTTTCTGGCAACTTACTAAAAATGGGATTGTTTTTGGCTAAAAATAGAAAATTATCCAAAATAGTAATTTCTTATCTTTAGGGTTTTAATATGTAGGGTTTTGTTTAGGGTTTCTCACATTGTAAAAAGGGGAGAAAAATCCCTAAAAACTAAACCTAAAAGACCCTAAACCTAAAAACCCTAAACCCTAAAAAAACATATAGGAGATGGAGATAGTGGCTATTATGGATCATTTCCAGTTATGGGTCATCATCAAGATAGTTACAATTTTTGCAATTATGGACCAAATAATCAAGCTAGTTAAGAGAGTTGCTGCAATAGGAAAGTGATCAAGTTTTTGTATAGTAATTTTGTAAGAGGTATACCAGTGTACCCATCCTTGTCAGTTGTAATTTTCCTTTGTGTGTCTCATTTAGTCACCCCTTTTTATTTTCCATTATTGTACAGGTTTTGTTGAGGAGGTGCCCAGTTTACTAATATCATTTCTATTGGTTAAATCTGGAAGCTAAGAGGTTCTTTGTTACATCATTAGAACAAAGAGTTTTAGTTCTCTGTTGCATCATTTGAATGAATAATTTTTTTGTACTTGTTCAGTGAGATTTGGTTATTCATATTAGACTCCCATTGTAATGATTGATTTTTTTATGCAATCCTATTTCCTCCTTTCATTAGTTCTATGTGAAAATTTGTGTGTTCTCCCATTTAAATGTTATATCATTTTAATGAGTAAATGACATCTTCTATCGTTGGCATGCTAAATCATTTTTGTTACATTATTTGAGTGGATGTGATTGGCTCAGTTTTATCTTCTCCCCCTTCTATCTTCATCATATTTTAAGTCTGGCTATAATCACCCAATGGATAAGGCACCAGTCTACAACTTGAAGCACTAGCTGGGAGTTACTTTCAAACTTAATCAAATTTTATGTTGTAATTTTATTTCATTTTTGCAAATCTAGATGAGCATGAGCATATAAGAAATATTGTAGGCTCACCTCTAGGGTTTTCTTACCCTACTCAATCTATCTAGAGTCTTAGGATAATATTTTCCCAAGTTAAAGAGGTGGATCCACTCGAATCCACAATGCTGATTGGATCAAGGAAGTCTTGTAGTGTGATAAATCTATTAAGGGTGCAAGAATTTCCCCCAACAATTTTTGGTGTCATTGTCGAGGATGATTGTAAAACGTTTTGAGTGGCAGCAGTCTCTCCTATAGTAGAATTTGTGAGAATTGGGTGAATATCATGCTGAGCAATCTTAGCCTAAGTATTATTGAAGATCTTTCTCTTTATTTACACATCTATGTTGGTGAATCTAAAGAAACTCAAAATTATAAATAAAAATAAAATAAGGAGAAGCTCAATCTGACATCTACAAGAAGTGGTAAAGAAGTGCTTGCTAGAGTGTCAAATATTGAGGTATTTTTCAAGTCTCACATAAAATATTCAATTCCAATTTCTATTTCTAGCCCAAATATTGGTTTGAATCAGTCTTCTCCTGATGTAAAAACAAGTACCTATAGTGAATCAACTTTCCATTTGTTTCTACAAAAATTCTTTCCCTAGATATTTTAGTTATAATCTAAGACAACAAGCAATAACCACAATTGATTTATATATGGAAATAGAGATTGAAATAGAGAGACATATGATTGATGGTGGTAAAATGAAAGCATACTCCCTAGAGCCCAATCAACCTAAAATAAATCCCAAGGTTAAGTTATTTGTCTCTAAGAAAATGGATCAAGATACTATGAACAAGGTAGGTAATCAATTGAGTAAGATGTTTACTACTTTAAATAACAGGATGGCTAGACTTGAAAAAGGTAAGGGCAATATTGCAAAAACTTCACAAGATAATAATAGACAACGAGAAGATAAAAACCCTCCTTTAAAGAGGAATTTCAATAGAAACTGAAATAACAATGTAAATTAAGAGGGAAATAAGAATCAAAATGGAAATTAGAAAAAGAAAGAAATAGAGAGAGAGATCTGAATTTTTTTCCAAATACCATGCCATAAAATAATATAGCATCATATCATCCCTTTTATTGATTTACCTATCATGCACCACATAACCCTATTTATTGTGGCATTTGTCTAAGTATGCATTATAATGTTAATTTAAATGTTGAATTTGAAGATGAAGATATTAGAATTAATGTATGCTAGAATCAGGAAGATGAAACCAAATAACAGGAATTTGAAAGGGACATGGACATATGTGCCAGTGATCTTGATCAAAGAGCCTTAGTATTTGGAAAGGCATCAACCTCAAGTGAGCCTCCTAATACCGGATTTGATAAAATAAATCAAGGGAAGCTTACACCTACAGTAGGAGAGGTTGTATCTTAAAAACATGCTATTAATATCAAGAACATAATAGTAGAGAACAAAATTAATTAAGTGCCTACAAAAAAGTAGAAAACTATTGGAGTGATTTCACAGAAAAAGGTAAATCAGATGAAGTTGCAAATGATTCCTAATTATCTTGATGTAGAATAAATTATCCAAAAGTAGCAAAATGAATCGGCTAATAAAAAAACTAGAAAAGAAATTGATGATAAGAAATATCAGTTTGATCTAGATTTAGAGGTTGCCAAGTTGAATGTGAGAATAACTTTTAGGGAATTAATGACTATTCTAAAGTATCGATATCAGATATGTAAATCCTTCAAATTGATTGATCAATCAAGATGAAAACCTCAAAACCCCATAGGCCTTGTGAATAATGCAATTAGAGCCCCATCTTTAGTTAAGCCATTTTACATCTCACTAAGGTATACATCAAGCTATGGGGACCAATATGTTATTCATAACTGCATGCTTGATAGTGGTGCTTCCATGAATGTAATATCAAAATAAGTAGTTGATTAGCTAGGCTTGATTTATTAGAAAGAGCACCCTCCTATTTCTTTCATGGATAACAGGAGAGCACCTTGTGTAGGCATTATCATTGGACTTCTTGTCCATATTGAAAAATATCCTAAGAAAGGAGTGGTTTTGGATGTTGCAGTTGTGGATGTGGGTCCTTTCTTTTCTATCTTACTCTCTGCGCATTGGGTAGAGTAGCTAGGTGGTACTATTCAATTGGATAGGTCATATGCTACTATCCTATTGTAGGGTAAGGAAAAAATTATATTGAAAAGAGAACCCTCCAACAGGTATTCTGTTGAATTAAGATATCTTAATTATTATATGGTTAATGTTATGAATTATGTTGAGGAAAATTACATGGGATTTTACTATATCTGGTATTCTCATTTCTTATTGGAAGTACCTGATGTTGAGACTATGGATCCAAAACTGAAGGTTGAAGCAGATGTAGAATATGATAGAATATTAAATTTTGAGTTATGGACTATGACCTTTGATGGGGCCAAAATATGTTTGATGTAGGGGTCTATCTTTCGGGGGGCATAAATTTTGATCCAACTATTGGATTGGCTTGAAATTATGTAGATCTAGATAAAGAGGAATAAAATGCATGGCTAAGAAACCTTGGTGGCTAGGGTGGTTTTTCAAGATTTTATTGGGCCCTAATTCCTATTAGGACTAAAATGATATGAGATATATTATACATGAAAATGATATAATATATAGGCAGAAGGTCTATATGAATATATGACAAGTGTCAAGAGAAACTACAAGTGTCAAACTGAAATAGAAGGCATAGTGCACATTAATTCTAACATTCCCCCTTAATGTGCACTATCTTAACTATAGAGAAAAAAACAAGTCAACATTAGGTAACATTCCCCCTTAATATTGACTTCTCTAAAAGAACCCTATCATCCTCCTTTATTACATAATTTTGTCTAGGCTCATGCTCTTTGCACTTGGCTCTCCAACTATGAATAATGCTAGATCAACGGTGTATACATCTCGGTCTGTTGCCACAGGGTCAGCCACTTTCTTGGATCTATTGCCACTAGGTCAGCTGTCTAAGTGCCTCAGGGTCATCTTGGGTGCCTCAGGGTCAACCACTTCCATGGGTCTATTGCCTCTACAGGTCATCCTCTAGGTATGTTGCCTCTCGTAGGTCACTGACTAGATTCACCATGAATATCATCCCCTCATGGTGAACTCAATCTAGAAGGTGTCGATCTCTATCGAAAATGCACCTTAATACAAAATAAATATGAGCCATATAAGAGTGTTAGTCTATACAAAAAATGCACTCAAAAAATACAATAAAATGAGCCATAGAAGCCAGATATGAAGGAGAAGAAAAAAGAAGAGAATAAAATATTTTGAAGTGTCTTTGTCTGTAGTCTTTAGATATTGATACAGAAAAATTCTTGGACTTATTATAGGGTGTTTATGTCTATAGTCCCTAGAGTAGGTGTCCTTATTATGACCATCTCATCCTACCGGAATGCATGGGTAACCAGCCGCTACATCCACTAGGTTCTCTAGAGAAGGTGACTAGGTACAAGGATCATATACAAAGTGCCTTGGGAGTATTGGGTTCAACCGAGAGTGCACTGTAAATTGCATCATATTTTGAGTCTAAAAAATAATGCTAAACTACCTCAATCTAAAAAAGGACACCACCATTGTGTCCATCTTGGAAAAACATTTTCAATGACTATAAATACCCCTATGTTTCTATCTCAATAGGGCCTTCATTTTATAGAAAATCAGTAGCATGCCTCTCTAGGAAGCAAAATAAACATCGCTCTATGGCGGAATAAAAAAACATCATCTCAATTTCCCTCATAGGGGAAAAAATATGGACTTACATGGACCTTCATTAGTTTGAAATAACAAAAAAATGCCATGTTTTTTTAAAATAAGAAAGGTGTTATGAAACCTTTCATAATCAATGGCCATACATATTAATAATATGCCTTAATAAGGCCAAGTCCCCATGGCCATATATTTAAAAAAAATACTTCCCTTATTATCCATTGAAAAAATATTTAAATATTCACATGCAAAAATAGTTTGTGGGTCATTATCAAATGGACCGATGGAATAATTATTGAAATGACAGTCAACTAGATTTTTGGTGTGGGAAAAAACTAGATCGCATCATGGGATATTGCATTAATAGGCTTCGTCAACCAAGTCTAAATTTTCCTTTCAGTGGTACAGTTGGCTTTTGATACCGTGAGGTGAAGGCACACGTGCACTATTTGTTTTATCAGGCGTAAACATTAGGATCAAGATCAATTAGTGGAAATTTTTCATGATCATATCAAGCAATTTGTGTTATAGCAATCAATCTTCATGTATCCTTCGGTGCCTCTGCAACAGCGTCATCACAGTGTGCAGCAACGCCCTTCAGGTTTTAAAAAAAAATATCTTTTCATAAAATATGCACTTCATGGATAACTAATATATGCATCAAACATTTTTTAAATCCCCCCATAGATATCATCACAGCCAGCTCACAATGGTGATCCACCAAAAAATGTAACCCATTCTGCTAGTTTCTTGTAAAACAAAAAATATCAAAAATCATAACTCAAAAAACATGAATTTGTCTACACATAACTCAAAAATCATCTCCTTTGTGGGGTCCATGCATACAACATGACTAATGGTAGCAATGGTAGTATCATTATCCATACCAGCGAGCCTATGCTCATGTCGCCACTAGGAACAACATCAATCTAGATCATCATAGAATGTCGAATGTCCTTCATTGTAGCCGATGGCTAGTCAATAGCTACAAAATAGCAAATACAACCAAAAAATGGGTGCCACCATCTCAACCTAAAATTTGTTAATGAGGCAATCTCATCCATATGCAACATCACACCAACTTCAACATAACTACACTATTTATAAAATAAACAACCAACAACACACACTAAAAGAATGCTAGAAATATGCGCACTCCCTGGTGCATTCTCCATTATGCCCGATGTCTTCACATTTGCTCCACGTGAATCCATTGCGCCTCTAAAAAAAAAACTTCCATTAGATAAAACCATAATAACAATGAATAGTGCAAAGCAAGGGTGTTGATTGTTATTGAAATCCATAATTTTGTTAGATGGGCCAACAGAATTCGATGCGTATTAGAAAAATGTGCAGCACACTAGAATTCTCCTCCAGGTTGGCCTTTCGTGTTGGAAAAAATAAAACTATAGACAATCTCTTAATCAATAATTTATAATAAATAAGCCAACCCACCAAAATTTTTGTTCACCAATGTATTACCACTAGCACAGAGAGGTCTTTTAGTGTATAAATTTGATGAATATGCCACTGCTACTTTGGTGGTGCCACTACTGTCGCTACTGCTTCGGAGGTGCCACTACTATAGTACTAGAACCACTTCAACATCTATTTCTTGGTTGTAGGTAAAATATTGCCTGTCAAAATAGCGTTCCAGTCCACATGACAAGGGACAATGCCTATTACCTCCCCAGAATTGATATAAACACCATGGGCAAAAGTTGCACCTTATTTTTATTGTTTCTAAATATAAAAAGTCTTATTTCATAAATTTGAAAGACATAATTGTCGGATCAAAAATGTTTTAGGAGAAATTGTAGGAATCGCTTGTAATTCAGCTCATGCAGAAAAATTACATTGGCTGCTTTAGGAAACCTGGCCCGCAAAACTCTCCGCATTGGGATGCTAGATTTTAAAAAAATCTTGATGCTTAGCATCATTTCTATGATTATATAGATCCTTCAATGTCTCAAATCACTAGCATTCCCATGGACTTTAATGATCGCAGGGATACCGGATCGAGCTGAATGATGCCCAACTGTTTAAAACAAAACCATATGGCTCAACGATCTTCAATGTACACATATCAGATCTCGATGAAAAATAAATCAAATATAATATTCTGGGTGTTGTGGATCTGTTTCAAACTTGTGTAGCTTTGGCATGACACTACAATATAGCAGTTTGACCATGGCCATTCTGCACATTGTCAGTGTCTCCCAACAACTGTATGCTCATGATTGTCACCTTTGATTGCATTGTGCTTCTTTTATTTAGGAGGATTATATGGTGGACTTAAAAATATTTTTCGTTCAAAATGAAATGTAGCCACACGTATTAAACAACACTGCCTCACCAAATTTCAATAAATAATACAGTATAGGCAACACTGAACAACAAAATTTTAACCTTAAATCCGAAGACTTGATGGTGTTGTTAGTCTTGTTGACTTTATCTGACACTCTCTTGTTCAAATCACACAGGATCTCGATGAGAGGTTGTGTGATGCATGATGATTTACAAGCTTATCTGTAGTGAATCCTGATCGATGCACCACCAGATCTTTGAACACCACCTCAACCACTCCCAAGTCTTTCTCGCAATAAGATGCCCAGTCATCCCCCCTCTTCATTGGTGAATGCAGTCTCTAATAGAAACGTGGGAAAAAATATATTACCATGGCAGTAATTGAAGTGATGGGATTTTAAAAAATATTAGTCTTGGATTCCTATTTGCAATTGGAGCTTCATTCTCATGTTGGCAATCTTCTCTATACAAAAAAAATAGCAATCCTGCATAGGTAGAACACAGAAAAAAATGTCATCCAGTCGACATCCATCGATGTCGTCGCCAAGGGGAGCGCCACTACATTGGTAGTCAGATCTTTGTGAGATATGCATCCTTCACTCCCTTGGAACCTATGAGAAAATTATTTTAGATGATCTACATAGGTCCAGAATATGTGGTGAACAAAAAATAGAATGGTGCTGAAAGGTTGCAGGCTATTGCATGAGGACCCCTTCGTTGTAATCTAGTTTGTAGAAAAATGGACACAAATCACAAATCACATTTTATATAAAAAAATATTCACACTTTAACCAATAATTGAATCCCTAATGATCTCCTGCAAAAAAATATAGCAGCAAATAAAAAAATTGTTAAAACAAAATTTTCACTCTACTCCTCAACGTCTTATGGCTCCAAGCAATGAAGTTTTAGGGGCAGCCATGAGTTCTTCTCCATTGCTTTCTGTTTTCTAATCCACAAGAGTGGAGAACATACTCTCTAAGAAATGGATACAAAAAAAATGAATTAGAAGTGGGGGGAGGGAAAAGGATGAGGGGGTATTTCCATGAGGGAAACCCCCCTCAAGCTCCCAAGGGTAGGAGGATGCTTGGAGATCTGATACCAAATGTTAGGACTAGAAGGAGATGAGATATATTACATATGAAAATGATACAATATATAGGAAAAAGACATATATGAATATATGACAAGTATCAAGAGAAACTAACAAGTGTCAAACTAAAATAGAAGGCATAGTGCACATTAATTTTAATAATTTCTTCATCTAGTGCCCAAAAATGGAATTTAGTATTTTTTTTTATTTGAAAAAAAAAAGAATTTTTGGAACTTAAAACTTTTTAGACATGAGTAGTTATTGATATTTTCTAGAAGGATTAATATGGTTAATCCAATAGTGTGTATTAATTTTGAGGCCTATCCAAGATTTTTTGTTAACTTACTAAAAATAGGGTTGTTTTTGGCTAAAAATGGAAAAAATTATCAAAAAATAGTAATTTCTTATCTTTAGGGCTTTAAGATGTAGGGTTTTGTTTTAGGGTTTATCACATTGTAAAAATGGGGGGAAAACCCTAAACCCTAAACATAAAATCCCTAAACCTAAAAACCCTAAACCCTAAATTCAAAATCTTGAACCCTAAAAAAAAACTATAGGCAATGGAGATAGTGGTTTTTATGGATCATTTCTAGTTATGGACCATCATCGAGGTAGTTATATTTTTCAAAATTATGGACCAAAATATTAAGCTATTTAAGAGAGTTTTTACAACAGAAAAATGATCAAGTTTTTGCATAGTAATTTTGCAAGAGATATACCAATGTGCCCATATTTATCGGTTGTATTTTCCTGTGTGTCTCATATAGTCACCCCTTTTTCTTCCCCATTATTGTGTAGGTTTTGCTAAGGAGGTTCCTAGTTTATTGAGATCATTTCCAGTGGTTGAGGCTAGAAGTTAGGAAGCTCTTTGTTACATCATTTAAACAAATAGTTGCAGTTATCTATTGCATCATTTGAATGGAGAATTTGTTTGTACTAGTTTAGTGAGATCTAGTTATTCTGATCAGACTTCCATTGTAATGATCTATTGTTGAATGTAATCCTATTTCCTCCCATTTACATGTTACATCATTTGAATGAGTAAATGATACCTTATTTTGATGGTATGCTGAATCATTTATCTTACATTATTTGAATGAATGTAATTGGCTTAGTTTAGCTACAATTAACCAATGGATAAGGTACCATTCTATAGCTTGAACCACTAGTTGGGAGTTAATTTCAAACTTGGTCAAATTTTATATTGCAATTTTATTTTATTTTTGTAAATATAGATGAGCATGAGCATATAAGAAATATTGTAGGCTCACCTCCGGGGTTTCCTTACCCTACTCAATCTATATAGAGTCTTAGGATAATATTTTCTTGAGTTAAAGAGGTGGATCCACCAGAATCCACAATGTTGATTAGATTAGGGAAGTCTTGCAGCTTGACAAATCTATTAAGGTGTAGGAATTTCCTCCAACAGTTTTTGGTGTCATTATCAGGAATTATTATAGAACTTTTTGAGTGGCAGCAATCAACCAAATTTTTTTGGTAAATTAGTTTTATTATGTGTTTTGTATTTATCAGTCTCTCCTAGAGAGGAATTTCTAAGAATTGGTTGAATATTAGGTTGAGAAATCTTATTACAAGTATTATTGAAGATCTTGCTTTTTCTTTGCACATTTGTGTTGATGACTCTGAATGAACTCATAATTAAAAAAAAAGAAGGAGGAGCTCCATCTAGTGTCTACAAGAAGAAGTGGCAAAGAAGTGCTTGTTTGAGTGCCAAATCCTAAGGTATTTTTCAAGTCTCACAGAAAATCTTCAATTCCAATTTATATTTCTAGCTCAAATCTTGGTTTGAATCAGTATTCTCCTACTGTAAGCCAAGTAACTATAGTGAATCAACTTGTAGTGAGTATGGTAGCTCCTAATGTAAATCAAAATTTCAATCAAAATGACAATTCTAATGTTAATCATTGGAGGACCAATACATAGAGAGCTTTTGTTTTACCTATAAATTTGAATTCTCTCCCTGGTAAAGCTCATAGGTACTTGCCTAAGATTCAAGATAACAATGTTATCACTACTGAAGATCATGTTAGGGATTTTTTGTATGCCATGGATAGTCTTGAGGTGGATGATGAATATGTTGTCCTTAGATTGTTATTTCAAACTTTAGAGAAGGATGCTTGAGAATGGTTTAATAGCCTTGGAGCTGGTACTATCAATAATTTTCAAGAGCTAGAGCACACTTTCCTTAGGAAATATGGAGAGAGGAAGAATGAACAGTCCTTGTTGATAGTGTTGGCCAACATGAAGAAGAAGGAAAATTAATTAGTGGAATATTTCAATAGAATATTCTTTAAGACTAGAAACAAAATTTTAGTAGCATTAAGGCCAAATGATGACTAGTCCATTTGTTTCTACAAAAATACTTTTCTTGGAGATTTTAGTTATGAGCTGAGACAACAAGCAATAACCACAATTGATTTATGTATGGAAATAGAGATTGAAATAGAGAGACATATAATTTATGGTGGTAAAATGAAAGCATCCTCCCTAGAGACCAATCAAACTGAAATAAATCCCAAAAAGGTTAATTTATGTCTCTAAGAAAATGAATCAAAATCCTATGAACAAGATAGCTAATTAATTGAGTGAGATGTTTACTAATTTAAAAAATAGGTTGGCTAGACTTGAAAAATGTAAGGGCAACATTGCAAAAATTTCACAAGATAATAATAGACAACAAGAAGATAACAAGCCTCCTTTCAAGAGGAATTTCAATAGAAATTGGAATAACAATGGAAATGAAGAGGGAAATAAGAATCAAAATGGAAATTAGAAAAATAAATAAATAGAGATAGATCTGAATTTTGTTCCAAATACCATGCCATAAAATAACATAGCATAATATCATCCCTTTTATTGCTTTACATATGATGCACCACATAACCCTATTGATTGTGGCATTTATCTAAGTATGCATTCTAATGTTGATTTAAATGTTGAATTTGAATATGAAGATATTAGAATTAATGTATGCTAGAATCAGGAAGATGAAAAGTAAGAACAAAAATTTGAAAGGGACATGGACATATGTGCCAGTGATCTTGAGAAAAGAGCCTTAGTCTTTGGAAAGGCATCAACCTCAAGTGAGCCTCCTAATACCAGATTTGATAGAATGAAGCAAGGGAATCTTACACCTACAGTAGGAGAGGTTGAGTCTATGGAAAAAATACATGTTGTCAATATTAAGAACTAAACAGTGGAGGATAAATTTGATGAAGGTCTGCACAAAATGAGAAAGCTACTGGAGTGATTTCATAGAAAAAGGTAAATTATATGAAGCTAAAAATGGTTCCTGAAGAGCTTGATGTAGAAGAAATTATCCAAAGGTAGCAAAATGACTTGACTAATAAAAAAACTAGAAAAGGAATTGATGATAAAAAAGATAAATTTAATCTAGGTATAGAGGTTGCCAAGCAGAAGGTGAACATCTCTTTTGGGGAATTAATGACTATTCCAAAGTATCGGTATCACATATATAAAGCCTTCAAATTAATTTGTCAATCAGGCAGAAAGCCTCAAAAACCCATAGGCCTTGTGAATAATGCAGTCAGAGCCCCATATTTAGTTAATCCATTTTACATATCACTAAGGTATACATCAAGGTATGAGGACCAATATGTTATTCATAACTGCATGCTTGATAGTGGTGCTTCCATGAATGTAATGTCAAAACAAGTAGCTAATCAATTAGGCTTGATTTATTAGAAATAGCACCCTGCTATATCTATCATGGATAATAGGGTAGTACCTTGTGTAGTTATTATCATTGGACTTATTTTCCATATTGAAAAATATCCTAAGAAAGGAGTAGTGATAGATGTTGCAATTGTGGATGTGGATACTTTATTTTTTATATTAATCTCTAGGCATTGGGCAGAGCAGCTAGGTGGTACTATTTAGTTGGATTAATCATATGCTACTAGCCCAATGTAGGGTAAGGAAAATATAATATTGAAAAGAGAACCCTCCAACATGTATTCTATTGAATTCAGAGATCCTAATGATTATACGATTAATGTCGTGAATTCTATTGAGGAAAAAGACATGGGGGTTTACTTTATCTAGTATTATCCTTTCTTTTTGAAAGTACCCTATGTTGAGAATATGGATCTAAAGTTGAAGGCTTAAGCGGATGCATAAATTGACAGAATCTTGACTTTTGAGTTATGGACTATGACCTTTGATGGGGCCCAAATAAGTTTGATGTAGGAGCCTATGTTCTGAATGGCATAAATTTAGATCCGACTGTTGGATCAACTTGAAATTTTAGGTGGAGCTAGATAAATAGGAGGAAAATTCATGGCTAAGAAAACTTAGTGGCTAGGGTGGTTTTTTCAGGCTTTTATAAGGCCCTAATTCCTTCATCTAGTGCCCCAAAAATTGATTTTAGTGTTTTTTTATAAATTTGAAAAAATGATTTTTTGGAATTTAAAATTTTTTAGACATAAGTAGATGTTGATATTTTCTATAAGGCTTAATATGGGTAATCCAATAATGTGTATTAATTTTGAGGCCTATCATATATTTTTGGCAACTTACTAAAAATATGGTTATGTTTGGCTGAAAATGAAAAATTGTTCATAAAAAGTAATTTCCTATATTTAGAGCTTTAATATGTAGGGTTTTATTTTAGGGTTTCTTGCATTGTAAAAAGGGGGGAAAAATCCTAAACTTGAAAACCCTAAACCTAAAAACCCTAAACCCTAAACTCAAAATCCTAAACCCTAAAAGAAAAGATAAACCTAAAGGTGATGGAGATAGTGGCTTTTATGGATCATTTTCTATTATGGGCCATCATCGAGGTAGTTACATTTTTCGTAATTATGGACCAAATGATCAAGATATTTAAGAGAGTTGTTGCAATATAAAAATGATCAAGTTTTTGCATAGTAATTTTTCAAGAGGTATACTAGTGTGCCCATATTTATCGATTGGTTTTTCCTTTGTGTATCTCTAGTCACCCCTTTTTCTTCCCCATTATTGTGCAGGTTTTGTTGAGGAAGTATTCAGTTTACTGAGATCATTTCCAATGGCTGAGGGTGGAATATAGGAGGATCTTTGTTACATCATTTGAACAAAAAGTTACAGTTCTCTATTACATCATTTGAATGGAGAACTGCAACTATGTACAATTTTATTAGTTCTCCCAATTACATGTTATATAATTTGAATGAGTAAATGGCATCTTATTTCGTTGGCTTGCTGAATTATTTATGTTACATTATTTTAATGGATTATATTGGCTTAGTTTTATTGAAGAACACAAGCTTATACTGAGAGGGGGGTGAACAATATAGCACCCACTTTTTACTTTCTTTCCAAACCAATTTCAATTAATGTCCTTAATTGCAATAACCAAATATAGCAATGTGCATTAATAACTTAGATAGCAATAGTAAGCAAGAGCACAAGTCACCACACATAATTGAGACACAAGATTTAACGTGGTTCCCCCAATGTGGGGTACTCCACAAGATAATATCCTTATAATATTTCACATAGAAATAAGGATCCTTATCCAATACAATGATTACTTTGATCTGCTCAAAGCTAGGCAATACACTGATCTACTTAGGTAGGCAATCCACTGATCTTCTCAACTAGGCAACACACTGATCTGCTCAGGTAGGCAATCCACTGATCTGCTCAACTAGGCAACACATTGATCTACTTAGGTAGGCAATCCACTGATCTACTCAGCTAGGCAACACATTGATCTGCTCAGGTAGGCAATCCACTGATCTACTTCAACAAGCTCACCAAGAACTTGCCCAAATATGCTCTAACAAGCTCACTAAGAACTTGCTCAAATCTGCTCAAAAGGCTCACTCATAACCTCATCAAATCTTCTCAACAAGCTCACTAAGAACTTGTTCAAATCTGCTCAACAAGCTCACTAAGAACTTGCTCAAAATCTGCTCAACAAGCTCACCAAGAACTTGCTCAAAATCTGCTCAACAAGCTCACCAAGAACTTGCTCAAAATCTGCTCAACAAGCTCACCAAGAACTTGCTCAAAATATTCTCAACAAGCTCACCAAGAACTTGCTCAAAATCTGCTCAACAAGCTCACCAAGAACTTGCTCAAAATCTATCCCAAATATGTCCACAAATATGTCCACAAATCTATCCCAAATCTGTCCATAAATCTATCCCAAAACTGTCCACAAATCTGTCCCAAAAGCCTTCTCAAGGCTCAATCAAACATACACAAAAACTGCCACAAATCTGTCCAGAAATCTATCCCAAAGGCCTTCTCAAAGGCTCAATCAATCATGCTCAAGTAGTACTCCAATATCATCCACAAATCTATCAAGGCAAGGCTCAATGATGAACTCAACAATGAATGGCAATGCACTCTACAATGGATGACAACAATGATCCACAAAGATCTCAACTCAAATCAATCTCAACTCAACTCAAGTCTTATAGAACCATAAAGAGAATTGTTAGAGACTCAATATGTTCTAATCTCACTCTCAACTCAAATATTATAGAACCATAAAGAGAATTGTTAGAGACTCAATATGTTCTAATCTCACTCTCAACTCAAATCAGAATTATGGAATAGTTTGTTTCATGGAACTTGAACAATCACTTCACACATCACTTGACTAGGCTCAATCAACTCAACTCAACCAATCATCACAAGGACAACTCTTTCTCACAAAACCCTAGTCCAAGCATGTATCAACCAACTCAAATGTTTCCAACAATGCTCAACCACAAATCTCACATAACAATGATACTCATGTTCTTTTCTAACTCAAGTTCTTATAACCAATGGGCTTCAACAACTATGCTTATAAAACAAGGTTTAAACACAACTCACAAACCAGAAAACCTTGAAGCATTCAACCAACCACTTTCGAAAAGGAAACCACAATCAATCCTTTTCTCTCCAATGATATTTCATAAATCAACCACCATAAACAAAGTCAATGGAGAATATTGCTCATACCTTTTTGATGCCTTATTGGTTGTCCACTAAATCTGCCATACTCAACAAACTTTGAAAGAGAACCAAAACAACCTTCACTTTTGAAACCCTTTACAAAACATAGAAATATCTCTTTACATACACCTTATTTCTCCATCTAAGCAAGTTAATCAAATAGCCCTCGAAATAAGCTTTCCAACGATATATAATATGGTATACTTCTAAAAAAGAAAAACACTAGTAATTTCTCTTTTTCTAAAAGTGCATTACAACCCTTAATCTTGCCTTCCAAGTAAATAAAAATTTAATCAAACATTATTCCCTTAGCATCACCTTATTCCTCCAACATTAGGCAATAATAAAAAATATTTAATAAAATGTTTACTTACCTCTTAGAGGGAATCAAACCCTCGTCACTGCCCACTCAACACCACAACCGCGGTACCAAAGACCACACGAGCTATCTGCTCACATAGGACAGAGAGCAAAAATGCTCCCTATATTTCGCTGCCCCTACTCATGCCAAAAACGTGTGCCAAATGCTCTTCTTCCACACTCCACGAAAATCGAACCTGGTGGGAATCGAACGCATGCCCTATCGCAAAAAAAAAACTCCATGCTTCCCAAGCTCACCGTTGGACCACGCTGTCACATCGAAGGATTCGGGGCATCCACCTTTTTATACTCTGCATTCGATACACTTAGACTTTTGAATCGAAAGCCTTTGCATATATATATATGCAACCTTCCATTAATTTCACATACGTCGACACTTTTAGGTATTAATTTTATTTTGATGGCGCATGGTTTTTTATGACGTCGGCGATGACTTTAATTTTAATTTTAAAATTAAAATTTAAATTTTAAATAATTAAAATTTAAACTAAATATTTAAAATTAAATATCTCCATCATCGGGGCACCTTTTTCGATGAAACGAAAGGCCAACCTGGGTTTTAAGAAAAACCCATTTCAAATCTGCCATCCATGGTTTTAAATAAAACCTTTTATTTTGCCTGCCTTGGTTTTCACAAAAACCCTGTATATATCCATGCTCTCCGAAATATCATAAATGCTTATTTATGAAATGCTTTGGCCATCAAAACTCAATGTGATCCATGTGACATCAATGATCCATGTGACATCAATGACAACATAAAATAACTCAAATTTCCAACAATATCCCCCTTTGTCATTGATGGCAACACCTCTAATGCAAAAACCACAATCACTGCAAAAACCATCTCTGAGAATCAAAGTTGCTCCCCCTAACTCAATACTCTCTTTGGAGGCTGCTCCTCCTAACTCAATGCTCTCGTCTTTAGTGTTCCCCCTTACTCAAATCTCTCCCCCTTTGACATCAATGGCAAAAGGGACACCTATGGGGCTAAAATATATGACTCTTAAGCTTAGCCCCCTCACCACCTTCTCTCTTGAGGTGATTAATTTTGGGGTGGGAGTACTTTTACTCCCATATTACATTGTTTCTTTCCTCTATCAACTTCCTTCCATGTTTTTCTGATATCCTTCTCTTGATGAATTACTTGATCTTCTTGTCTAGAACCCGTTTGACCTTCTTGCCTTGAACCCGTTTGACCTTCTTGCCTTGAACCTGTTTGGAATTGAGTCCTACACCATTTTGCAATATGTCCAAAGTTATTGCAATTAAAACACTTGATATTGTAGCCTTTGGATGGTGCCCATATCTTGAATTCTTTCTTAAAATAATTTCCATATCCATTCCTTTCCTGAACCCTGTATTGTGAAGCTCTATTTTCATGACCATTATGACCATGACCTCTGAATTGTGTAGCTCTAAAACCAAAACCATGTTGCTCATTATCTTTGCACTGAGAAGCTCTATGACCAATCCTGTTGCATAAGAAGCAATGTCCCTAAAAACCATACCTTCTTCCTTTGAAGTTTCTTCTAGAAAAATCAAACTTCTTTGATCCATAGACCCTACAGTGTATAGCCCTCTGTCCAAATCCATTACAAGAAAAACAATGTCCTTGAAAAGCCCTTTGTTCATGCCTTGGTTCCTCATACCTTTCTTGACCATTATCCTTATGATCATTTTCAACTTGTGCATTGCATCCTTGAACCTTCTTTGTAGTATCTAAATCCTCTTCCTTAATTTCTTTCCTTTTGAGTGTGATTCCCCAAACCTGAAATAAGAGACCTTTGGTGCTTTGGAATCTTCCTCTTCTTTCTCTTTATTTGTGTCAAGTAGCAAATTGGCATCCATCTTAATTATCTCTAAATAACATGTTTCCTTCTTAGTGAAAATATCTTGACCTTTTGAGTCATGTGATGGATCAAACTTCTCATGTATGGAACATCTCAATTATTTTAGATTCTCCTTAACCTCTTGTAGTTGCTCATGGATATCATTGAAGTCTTCCTTTAGATCAACTGAGACATCTGTCTTTCTTACAATATTCTCTTGTTTAACTTCTTCTGTTTGGAGTGAATGTTCTTCTTCTACTTCTCTTATCCCATAGAAAAACCCTTCTTCATCTTCACTATCACTAAGATCATTATCATCTTCTATAGCAAACAAACTCTCATGATTTCTTTGACCATGCCTGTTTCCTTGATGTGTCATCTCATCTTCACTATCATCGAAACCATTGCAATATCTTGATTTGTGATCTCTTTGACCACACACAAAGCACTATTCTCTTTCACCTTCTATTCCTAGGAATAGATGTTCTTCCTTTTCATCATCTGACTTGTCTCTATCATTGTGATCTGAGCTATCACTTGCTTCTACAATGTAGTAAGATTTCTTTGCCTTACGAAAATTTTTCTTCTTCTCATACTTGTTTTTCTTGTATCTGTCATCTTTGTCATGCTTATGCTTTCCATATTCTTTTCTTCTGTGACCCTATTTTTCATCATCACTATTTTCTTCATGTGGACACTTGTGTGCATAGTGACCAAAATCACCACACTTGTAGCATTTGACTTTCCTCATATCTCTGTAATTCCTTGAGTCCTTATTCCTTTTGATGAAGTTAGCTTCCTCATCATTATCTGGATCTCTATCTATCTCTGGAACTTTTCCTTTCTTATTCTCTGAAGCCTTGAATGCAATCTCTTTTATTGGAACCTGATGCTTACTCACCCTCATCTCATAAGTTGTGAGAGTTCCTTGCAATTCTTCCATTGTTAGCTTGTTGATATCCATTGTTTCTTCTATTGTTGAAACCTTTGCATCATACTTCATGGGAAGTGATCTCAAAACCTTTTGAGTAACTTCTGATTCTTTCATCTCAAATCCTAGGCCTCTCATGGTGTTAGTAATCTCATCAACTCGAAGTAAAAACTTTACAATATCTTCAGAATCTTCCATTTTCAATTCCTCAAATATTTTTCTATGAGTTTGTAGTTTTGCCAACTTTACCTTGGAATCTCCTTCATAAGTATTCCGCAACTTGGTCCACATTTCATTAGCTGAATTACATACCATGACCTTTGTAAAATCTGTCTCACGTAGCCCACTCAAAATACAATTCATTGCCCTTGCATTGATCTCAACCAATTTCTTGATAGTCTTATCTGCCTCAGGATCACCTTCAACCCTATACTCTTTTTCAACCATCTGCCATACCTCATAACCTTGTGATATCAAGTAGTTCTTCATTCTCATGCTCCATAAAGCATAATTGTTACCATCAAATAGTGGAGCCTTATTTGTAGATGATCCATTCTATGAAGCCATCTGTGTTCTTGTAGAATCTGCCCTCAAGTTGTTAGCCTTTTCGAAGGAACCCACTCTAATACCAATTGAAGAACACAAGCTTATACTGAGAGGGGGGTGAACAATATAGCACCCACTTTTTACTTTCTTTCCAAACCAATATCAATTAATGTCCTTAATTGCAATAACCAAATATAGCAAGTGTGCATTAATAACTTAGATAGCAATAGTAAGCAAGAGCACAAGTCACCACACATAATTGAGACACAAGATTTAATGTGGTTCCCCCAATGTGGGGTACTCCATAAGATAATATCCTTATAATATTTCACATATAAATAAGGATCCTTATCCAATACAATGATTACTTTGATCTTCTCAAAGCTAGGCAATACACTGATCTGCTCAGGTAGGCAATCCACTGATCTGCTCAACTAGGCAACACATTGATCTACTCATGTAGGCAATCCATTGATCTGCTCATCTAGGCAACACACTGATCTACTCAGGTAGGCAATCCATTGATTTGCTTTAGCAAGCTCACCAATAACTTGCCCAAATATGCTCTAGCAAGCTCACTAATAACTTGCTCAAATATGCTCAAAATGCTCACTCAAAACCTCATAAAATCTTCTCAACAATCTCACTAAGAACTTGCTCAAAATCTTCTCAACAAGCTCACTAAGAACTTGCTCAAAATCTGCTCAACAAGCTCACCAAGAACTTGCTCAAAATCTGCTCAACAAGCTCACTAAGAACTTGCTCAAAATCTGCTCAACAAGCTCACCAAGAACTTGCTCAAAATCTTCTCAACAAGCTCACCAAGAACTTGCTCAAAATCTTCTCAACAAGCTCACTAAGAACTTGCTCAAAATATGTCCCAAATCTGTCCACAAATCTATCCACAAATCTGTCCCAAAAGCCTTCTCAAGGCTCAATCAAACATACACAAAAACTACCACAAATCTGTCCAAAAATCTATCCCAAAGGCCTTCTCAAAGGCTCAATCAATCATGCTCAAGTAGTACTCCAATCTCATCCACAAATCTATCAAGGCAAGGCTCAATGATGAACTCAACAATGAATGGCAATGCACTCTACAATGGATGACAACAATGATCCACAAAGATCTCAACTCAAATCAATCTCAACTCAACTCAAGTCTTATAGAACCATAAAGAGAATTGTTAGAGACTCAATATGTTCTAATCTCACTCTCAACTCAAATCTTATAGAACCATAAAGAGAATTGTTAGAGACTCAATATGTTCTAATCTCACTCTCAACTCAAATCAGAATTATGGAATAGTTTGTTTCATGGAACTTGAACAATCACTTCACACATCACTTGACTAGGCTCAATCAACTCAACTCAACCAATCATCACAAGGACAACTCTTTCTCACAAAACCCTAGTCCAAGCATGTATCAACCAACTCAAATGTTTCCAACAATGCTCAACCACAAATCTCACATAACAATGATACTCATGTTCTTTTCTAACTCAAGTTCTTATAACCAATGGGCTTCAACAACTATGCTTATAAAACAAGGTTTAAACACAACTCACAAACCAGAAAACCTTGAAGCATTCAACCAACCACTTTCAAAAAGGAAACCACAATCAATCCTTTTCTCTCCAATGATATTTCAGAAATCAACCACCATAAACAAAGTCAATGGAGAATATTGCTCATACCTTTTTGATGCCTTATTGGTTGTCCACTAAATCTGCCATACTCAACAAACTTTGAAAGAGAACCAAAACAACCTTCACTTTTGAAACCCTTTACAAAACATAGAAATATCTCTTTACATACACCTTATTTCTCCATCTAAGCAAGTTAATCAAATAGCCCTCGAAATAAGCTTTCCAACGATATATAATATGGTATACTTCTAAAAAAGAAAAACACCAGTAATTTCTCTTTTTCTAAAAGTGCATTACAACCCTTAATCTTGCCTTCCAAGTAAATAAAAATTTAATCAAACATTATTCCCTTAGCATCACCTTATTCCTCCAACATTAGGCAATAATAAAAAATATTTAATAAAATATTTACTTACCTCTTAGAGGGAATCGAACCCTCGTCACTGCCCACTCAACACCACAACCATGGCGCCAAAGACCACACGAGCTATCTGCTCGCATAGGACAGAGAGAAAAAATGCTCCCTATATTTCGCTACCCCTGCTCACGCCAAAAATGTGTGCCAAATGCTCTTCTTCCACACTCCACGAAAACCAAACCCGGTGGGAATCGAACGCATGCCCTGTCACAAACAAAAACTCCATGCTTCCCAAGCTCACCGTTGGACCACGCTGTCACATCGAAGGATTCGGGGCATCCACCTTTTTATACTCTGCGTTCGATACACTTAGACTTTTGAATCGAAAGCCTTTGCATATATATATATATATATATATATATATATATATATATATATATATATATATATATATATGCAACCTTCCATTAATTTCACATATGTCGGCACTTTTAGGTATTAATTTTCTTTTGATGGCGCATGGTTTTTTATGACGTCGACGATGACTTTAATTTTAATTTTAAAATTAAAATTTAAATTTTTTTTTTTATTTGTGGAAAACATCCCAAAAGGGATGCCACTTTCGGGTAAGACCCAAGGAGGCAGGGGTATCCATTCCGCCAAAAATGCCCAGGACTCGGACCTGGCCTACCACCTTTGACATACTCAAGGAGCAAACAAACACACAAAACCAAATTAAAAAAAGTAAATAACAACAAAAATAATAAAATAAAATAAAAAACATACTCCTTGAGTGTGTCAAAACCAAAAGCACAACCAAACACGCACAATAAGATAAAAGAAACCACAACACAAACCACATAGAAAAACACAAGAACCACATAACAAAACACAAACAAGACAAAAACAACATAACACTACAAAGACATAACCCAAAAAAACATGAAAAATAAACACAACCAAAACCTAAAAAATAAAATAAATAAAAATAAAAAACAACCAACAAAAGACAATAAACAAAAACAAAAAACATAGAAAACACTCACACATAAAAAAATGAAATAACACAAACAAAGAGAAACCCAAGAACAAGAACGAAAAAAACACAAGAACAATAACAAAAAACATAAAAAAAAACAAAACAACAAAAACACAAGAACAAAAAAAAACAACACAAAGAACACAAAAACAAAACAAAACAAAAGAACCCACCCACCTTAAAAAACTAAACAAAAAAACAAAGAAGACAAGAAAAAAAAATGAACAAAAAAATGACCTATCTAGACCAGAAGACTATTAATGCAAGAATCAACAGAGGAAACAAAATAAAGAATAGAATGAGCTAGGGAACTAAAAAAAATGAATGAACCAAAGAGAAACAAAAAAAAAAAACAAGAAGAAACTAGGTACCTTTAGAACTGGAGCCATCCAAAGAAATGATAGAAAGAAGAGCTTCCCTAATTTGAGAAGCCCACCATATAGGAGGGTGGCCATAACAAGTAAGATCACCTTTGTCCAAAGCCCAATTAGCTAAAGCATCAACACTCTTGTTTTGATCTCTGACCACATGATTGTAATCAACTTTCAAAAATCCCATCTGGATTAACTGAATCTTCTCAATAATTCTTTTTATTCTCCAATCCACCTTATGATTCTTAGAAGGAGTCTTCAAGAGATTAATCATAAGTTGAGAGTCAAACTCAACTAACACCTTTTCCCATCCAACCTTAGTAGCCTCCTAGAAGGCCTCTAAGGATACCATACCCCTCAGCAAGGTTATTGGAAAGAATACCCAAATTCTCAGCAAAAGTAAAAACCAAGGAGCCATCTGAAAGTCTACCAATTCCTCCCACACTGGCTTTTCCAGGGTTCCCTCTAGAGGCTCCATCAGTATTGAATTTTCCAAAATCCTTAGGAGGAGGTTGCCAATTTCTAGTCCTATCCATCTTACTAATACTCACATTCCCTTTAAGTTGGTTGCCCTTAGAAGGTTTAATATTCAATATTTTCATCACTTGATCCCATCTTTGGTGGGAGTTTTGGGGGTGATTAAGGAGTTGATGGACTGATTCAACTAAGTTGGCTATGGTCTTTTGCCAAATATAGTGAATATCCTTCCTATCTTGATTAAAAATTCGGTTGTTCCTTTCATTCCAAATATTCCAAAGAAGAATGGTAGAACCCATCCAAACTAATTGCCTAATAAAATGATCAACACCCTCTTGATTAGGCCAATCCCTCCAAAGTTGTTCAAAAGTGAAAAAATTGGACCACTGTAAGCCAAGTAAAGTTGCCATTCTCCTCCATAGCTCGGAGGCTAAAGTACACTCAATAAAAATATGGTTGATATTTTCTACATTCTCTTCACACATTTCACATCTAAAAGGGCCATGAAAACCACGCTCCATAAGTTGCTCACCAATAAGCACCCTACGATGCAATAAAAGCCAATTAAAGAACCTCACCTTAGGCCATATATTTTGAGCCCACAATTGAGAAAATATGTGAAAAGAATGGTTGGGATTATTATGGCATAAGGTCAAATAACCTTGAGCAACCGAATACTCACCCTTAGTAGTGTTGTTCCATCCAAAACAATCTTTTTCATGGGACCAAGAGAGGGATCTCATATGAAGGATGCCTTGGATATCTTGTCTTTGCCTTTCTAGGATTTGAATAGGCCAGTCCTCAATAGGGATCCAATATCTACCAACCTTTGAATTACCAATATGGTACCAACAGTAATTAGCCACCTTTATCCAATTAGCTCGATGAAGCTCCTCCATCCAAGGCCTCCAATCGGGAAACTGAGTTATCAAAGGCTTGTGACCATCCCAAGAATCTGTCCAAAAATTTGCATGTTGACCATTATGAATGATCCAAAATAATTTTTTCTTTATCAAATCCTCACCAGTCTTAAGAACTCCTAAAATGGGAGAACCTTTGGTAGGAAGTTGATAGCGAACAAGGTCTTCAGGACTTTTGTTCTCAAGCATATTTAGCACGGAGATTATTGGCCCAAAGAGCATTGGGGTTATGCAACATCCTCCAATATAATTTAGCAGCTAAAGATTTGTTGTTATTAATTGAAGACCGGAATCCTAACCCCCCTTCACTCTTAGGAAGACATAAAGTATCCCATTTCACCAAGGCCCATTTTCTTTTCTCCTTAGTACCACTCCAAAGGAAACGATGACTGATTTGATCCAATTCTCAAAGAACAGCCTTTGGGATATTCAAAATGGAAGAAACATAAATAGGAATAGCTTGAAGGACTGATTTTACCAAGGTGATTCTACCCCTAAGAAAGCCACTTGTTGGTCCACTTTCCAATTTTCTTCTTGACTTTGTCCAACAACCAATTCCAATCTTTATTTTTTTGCCTTTGAATATTTATGGGAATACCTAAATAAGTGATTGGAAGAGAGGTCTTCTTATATCTTAATTTATCCAAGACCATGGATTCCTGTCTAGAAGAGCAATGAAAGAAAATAACTTTAGATTTGTCTTCATTGATCAACTGCCCAATAGCCTTAGAAAAACAGCTAATGATTTGCTTAATATTAGAAGCTTCCTTAACCGTAGCTTTACCTAAAAGGGTAGAGTCATCCACAAATTGAAGATGAGAGATAGGTCTAGCTCCATGAGCAATGGTAACTCCCTCAAGGGTTTTGTTTTCCCTCTTTTTGGTTATAGTCCTACCCAAGCATTCAACAAGAATGATGAATAAATAAGGGGATAGCGGGTCACCTTGCCTAATACCTCTGGAAGCCGGGAAAGACCGAGAAGGCCTTGCCATTGATAAGAACTAAGTAGGAAATTGAAGAGATACATCCCATAATCCAATCCATCCAATCCTTAGAGAAACCAAATTGCCTCAAAACTTTGATAAGGAAGTGCCAATCCACTCTGTCATAAGCTTTGGATAAGTCTAACCGGATGAACATAGAAGGAGAATTTTGCATATCCATGGAATGGATGGCTTCCCGAGCAAGAACTATCTCATCTACTATTTGACGTCCTTCCACATATCCCCTTTGCTCTGGGGAAATAATCTTATGCAAAAGAGGCTTCAACCTTTCTACCATGATTTTAGTAATAATTTTGAGAAGAACATTACATAAAGCAATAGGTCTAAAAGCTGAGATATGATCAACCTCTTGAGCTTTTGGAACAAGAGTAATATAAGTTTTATTGATAACCTTCAAAATTTCTTTGGATTTCCCGGCTTCTTCCACCACCTCTAATAAATCAACATGAAGGATATCCCAGAACTCTTGGTAGAACTCAATAGGAAAACCATCAGGACTTGGGGTTTTCCCTTTTTGCATTTTAAAAACTACTTGTTGAAGCTCATTGATAGTAATAGGAGCAATAAAAATAGAGTTCTCCTTAGAAGTGATAAGAGAAGGGATTGCTTGAAGAACATTTTGTTGTGAAGTTGAGTCAAGAGGAGTAGCAGGAAAAATATTGGAAAAGTAATCAACAACAATAGAGTTCATGCCATCCCAAGTATAAACAACATCTCCAGAATCTGATTTTAAGGAAGAAATAAAGTTGTGAGATCTTCGAGCTAGAAGAGATTTGTGGAAGAAATTTGTGTTTCGATCTCCTTCTTTGAGCCATTGAATTCTAGATTTTTGCTTCCATAAGATTTCTTCTCTTTTTTCCCATTCCTCTAACCGAGTTGTGAGTTTAATTTCATCTACACTTCTCTTCCCGTGAGGCCATCTAAACGGATTTTCTTATTCAAATTTTCAAGATGAGAAATAACTTCATGTTTTTTTTTATGAACATCCCCAAACTCTTTTCAGTTCCAAGTCTTGATTTTAGATTTAATGTATTGCAGTCTTTTGGTAAAACAGAACATCTTAGTCCCATGCCTAGGTTTACCTTCCTTCCACCATTGTTGCACACGAGGTCTCGAAGGAAATGTCTCTAAGCCACATTAATTGAAAACGAAAAGGAGAGAAACTCACATTGGTTTTCCACATTTCCACCATGACTCGGCCAATGATCCGAACCAAGCATTATTAAGAGTCTTCACTTTAGGAATGTGACCATGGATTAAGAAATTTTTAGAGAGCAAAAACCTATCCAATCTCTCCATTATACAAGCTAAGCCTTGCCTTCTGTTAGACCAAGTCATAAGGCCATTATCTGGTTGGATATCCACAAGATGGAGGTTTGCAATATATTCGCTCATGAGGTCAGTACTTTTATCCAAATTTCTATTTCCCCCCTTTTTCTCATCTAGAGAGAGGATGGTATTGAAATCTCCTCCGATCAAGATCCAAGCTTTAGGAAAATGAGAGATAATATGAGTAATATCCTTCCACTATCTTCTTTTTTCCTCCAAAGAAGTCGGGGCATAAACAGTAATGCAAAGCATAATCTGGTTGGAATGTCTACTTTGAATAGCTATAGGCAACAAACCCCAACTGCCAACCATATGGTGAATAACTACCTCTTTTGGGTCCCAAAGACAAGCAATGCCACCCGAAGTCCCTTGGGAACTGAGGGAAACCACTTTTCCACTGGCCAAATCTTACTGGCAATTAAGTCCATATCCTCCATTGACATCTTTGTTTCTTGAAGGAAAACAAGATGTGGATGATTTATCCGAATCATTCTTCTAATTTCATTTTGTTTTGAAAGACTCCCTTTGAGTCCTCTAATATTCCAAGTGATGATCTTCATTAATACCAGGGCTAAAAATGTTGGGAAGGGCATTAATCTTACCTTCCTCTACAAGCTTTTCACCTTCTTTTACCATATGATATTGATTGGTCTTGCGACCTACTTTTTGATTAGAATCCATATTCAATTTTTTTTCCCTGTTTCTTGACTTATTCCAATTGAATCTGAGATGGCTTCTAACCTTGAAGAATGCTCATACACAACCAAAATTTTACTAGATGGTTCAATGGAGTCTATATTGGGACTCGCATTATTTGAAGTTTTGACATTTGAAATATTGTTTTTCTTGTGTAAATTTTCTCCTTTTTTTTCTGTTGAAAACCTTTGATTTGTTGGTTTTTCTCTGAGTTCTTTCCTTCATATTTAAATTATGTTTCTAAGATTTCAGTTTCCATTATTTCCTCTTCTTCACTTGGGACATTATTTGTGGAAAGTATTTCAAACATATTAGTAAATGACTTTGATTGATCCTTCATTACTGGTTTTTTCTGAGTGTTCTTCTTCTTAGGTATTTGGAAACTGTCGAGAAGCAACACACCCCCACTAAAAAAATGAAATTCCATCCTTTGAAATATTTGGTTTTCATTTTGCCGTAGGGACCCTCTTAATGTTTTTCAGGTTTTTATTCCAAATTTTGCTTGCCTCCTTCTTTTTCAAGTTTTGCATATTCCAAAGTTTTAAGTAGGCTTGCATATGGCTTTGATTTCAATTTAGAATTCTTAAAATGTTAGAGTCATTCTGAGTAAAGAAGATCTTTCACTAATATGTAAAAAAAAATGCAAAGTACAGATGAACAAAATCATTAGAGTCAACCTACATTTTCTGGAGAATTGGCAAAGTGGAAGTCACTTGGGAATGTCACATTTTTGCGACAATTTCTATTTTTGGAAACGTCGTGATATCGTGACATTTTCTATTTTTGAAAACGTCGCGATATCGTGACGTATTTTGGAAGAAAGGCCGAAGGCATAGAAACATCGCGAAATCGTGACATCGCGAAATCACGACGTATTTTGGAAGAAAGGCCGAAGGCATAGAAACGTCGCGAAATCGTGACGTATTTTGGAAGAAAGGCCGAAGGCATAGAAACGTCGCGAAATCGCGACGTCGCAAAATCGTGACATATTTTGGAAGAAAGGCCGAAGGCATAGAAATGTCATGAAATCACGACGTATTTTGGAAGAAAGGCCGAAGGCATAGAAACGTCGCAAAATCACGACGTATTTTGGAAGAAAGGCCGAAGGCATAGAAACGTCATGAAATCGTGACATTGCAATTTCGTGACGTATTTTGGAAGAAAGGCCGAAGGCATAGAAAGCCATGAAATCGCGACGTATTTTGGTAGAAGGGCCAAAAGCGTAGAAACGTCGCGAAATCGCGACGTCGTAAAATTGAGACGTCGTGAAATCACGACGTATTTTGGTAGAAAATTCCAAAGGCATAGAAACGTCGTGAAATCGTGACATATTTTGGAAGAAAGGCCGAAGGCATAGAAACGTCATGAAATCGCGACGTCACAAAATCGTGACACGGTTGGAAGACAAGTGCAGGGGACATCACGATATCGTGACATGTCACGGTTTCGCGGCAAAAGGCCAAAATGAAAAGTAGCTTGAGGAAAACGTCGCGTTATCACGACACGTGTCAAAAAAAAACAAGCCGACGTGTGATAAAAATTAGGGTTTAATTTAATAATATTAAAATGCTAATCCTGGTTTTGTCTTTTGTAGAAAGCCATCTGGCAGTTGCATACTAGCGGAAGTAATGGCGAAAAGACAAAAATAAGCGCGGATCAAGTGAAGGTCGTCAGATGGAAATGTGAGATGCCGAGAATTTCTGGTCCATCCAGATTTTACAGATCTGGCCACAAAGATACTTTACGGTGACTAAGCAGCTGCCTCATTTAATGGAATATGTCGGCAATTGACCGAAAAATGAAAATATCTACACACAGTTACCGAAATTTGTCGATGGATGCATTTAACAAGAGAATTTATGGTGAAAGTAATGGCGTGCAGAGAATTTTAACTCAGAAGCGGCTCTGCGAAGATAAAATGTCAGAGAAACCAGTGACTCATCCGAATTTCTCTGAGGAATTAATGAGACGCTCTCGGCAGATGCACCAGAAAGATGAAGATATTTACTTACGCAGTGCCCATTTATGGAATATATCGATGACCGGCCAAAAAACAAAGATATTTACTTGCAGTTACAGATGGATGAGAATAATATCAGATCATGTTTTCTCCATTTATGGCAAGTAATTGCACTAAGATTTGCAGAATGGTTAGGTTTTATCAAAACTCTATTTTAAAAGACCTTATATTGTAAAACCTGGGTAGTAGATTTTAAGTGATAAGATTTAGGGTTTTGGAAGAAGATATTTTTGAAAAGATCGAGGTTTGTCCTGAGTCTATATATACTTCTTCCGGATGTAAATTCGAGAGGCGAAAACTTAGAAATAAAAGCTATTGGAGCAATTTCCTGCAAATCTTGTTTGAATGCTTTGTTCTGGACCTAGAGTTGGTGTAGTTTCATTTTCTCGTGATAGCATGGCCAGGAGCCTAATCTCTTTCGGATTGTGATAAGTTCATCTTCTTTTTGTTTCGTTTCATTAAGGTTTATTTAATTTATGTTGTAGATCTGTGTTATCAAAGATTGGGTATGCTACTAGGCTTCATTCTTTTTATTGTATGCTAGGGAAAATTACAGATTTAAGGTTCAAGCCTATTCTAATTGCTTTGTCCTCACTGTGCGAGCTAAGCTGCTGGTGAGAGATACCAATTTCAACTGACTTTCCTTCTGTTTGTGATTTTCTTTCGGATCTATTTTTTCTCTGTCTTATGCTCTTAGTGGAAGGTGATCTTAGAAAGTTGGACACTTTCCTCTTTGATTTGTTCTATTGTGAAGCTAATTGGTATAACTAAAATTGGTAGTTGTGTTTTTGTAGCTAAGTTAGGTAAACTTCTCTTTCTGCCCTACTCTACTTTCTCTGTTCCATCGATTGAATGATCCATTTTTATTTTCTTTAGAATTTGTATTTTATTTAAAATTGCTAAAACATAAAGAGCTAGATCAAAGAACTGATTGTAAATCTAAGTGTCCACAAAGATAACCAATTCCAAAAACATTATTGAACTAAAGTCCAGAACCCGTTGTAAGGTAATAGATAGTCCACTTGAAACTATTCCAGAAGCGAAAAAGAGTGAATAGACATTCGACCCAACTCTGTAACTCACACCTTAGATATCCAGCAAGATCCTAAAGTGAGTGGGATTTATCCCTTATAAGTGTTATCAGGATTTCATGCTCATTCTTCACAGGGTGTGTATAAAAGTCGAACCAACATTTAAAATTGGTGCTAGAAGGAGGGCCGAACTTACGTTCTTAGTGCGCTTGGGTTGAGAAATATGATTGTATGTGGTATTTAACAAATACTGTGTTTTATCCAGAGTCTGGTAGCCTTTTTCCCTCCTCCTCAGCATTTTAAAACTTGTTTGTTTGAGTTTTGCCTAAACAGCGAAACTCAACACCAACATTTAAAATTGGCGCTAGAAGGAGGGCTGAAGTTCAGTAGTTTGTTAAGGATTGTAAGGTTGTAAGTTGCTTGTAAAAAGTTGGATTCTACTTACAGAGTAACAAGGTCCCACTCCAGAGCTGGAGAGCTCCTTGTGCCTGAGTTAGAAACCCCCATAAGAAGCTGCCTCAGAAGGGCCAAGTCCTTGTCTAAAATAGTTTTGTCACCACTTGTAGTTACTCCAACTACAACTGAAAGTATCATCGTCAATCAAGTAGTAATGGAAAACTGGTTGGGTTCCACTGCCTTAAATATCTCAGGTGCAGCCCATGACTTGCCCAAAAATCCTGAGAGATATCTTCCTAGATACAAGCATGATGGAACTAGGACAGTAGAAGAACACCTAGTAGCATTCAAGAATGCTCTAAAATTGTTAAATGTACAACATGAAGATGTGGCTTGCAGATTGTTCCCGTTCACTCTCTAGGAGGGAGCTTACGACTAGTTTTTGAATCTCACTAACGATTCTATTACCAGTTGGAATGACTTGGAAAAGGTTTTTGTATCGTAGTTTGGTGAGGTGATAGATCCCAATGTATTATATCAATAATTTTCTGGTATTAAAAGAGAAATAAATGAATCTGTCAGATCTTACAATGTCGGATTTCAGAAGGCTTATGGTAGACTGACTGGTTATTATGTGCCAAATGCAGACTTGGCATTAGAAATTTTTAGGAATTCTCTAGATCCAATGACTTTTGTTTTCTTGAAAAGATATGCCTATATTACAAATCTAACAGAGGCTTACAAAGAAGCTTTGGTTCTGGAAATACAGCTTGGGACCTCAACCTCTGAATGCTCATCAAATTCCTTTGGTCACACAAGGTACCCTTGTCTTCAATCCCATACCACATCAGATGATGTTGCCAGTACATCAAACTCCACCATCAGGAAATCCATTGGCTGTAACACCTGTTGAAAATGTATAGAATCCGGATAAAGAATCTGATAACACAAGAGTTGAGGAAGTTTCAAGGGTGGTCCAAAAGTTGGCAAATGACTTTTTGACTTTCAAAAGGCAAGTGTCCACCGACGAAAACCCAAACATATTTCCTTATCAACAAAACAGATTCACTTGGCCCCCATACGAACCCAATAAAGATTATAAAGGTAAAGGGCATGATGTAAATATTTGTGACTTGGCTTTGCCTAACTGGTGCAGGATACATGCCACTTCTCAACAGACGGGAATTGGATTGCTTGGAGTTCCGTAATGCCTTTGAAGCTCTATCTGGTGAGTTGGTTTCTCCTGAACATCAAAGAACTGCGGATGCTCCAAGTTCATCCAAACATAGTGTAGCTATGGTGTTAGATTCTTTCACTTTCCTAGAATAATTAGAGAATGTTGTGGAGCTACCCATGGATGAAGTGCAAGCCTTTCAACAATACAGGAGGGACAACTACAACCTCAAAAATAGAAATCCAGAGCCCAACACTACATCTACCCCTCCGGACAACTCCCACAGTGTTCCTCCAGATCCATCTTCAAGCAATAACCCATCCCCACCCAAGGGAGGAAATTCGAGAGGACCAGATGCGTTTGTCCCTCCACTCAATAAGGGATATAATATAGTGGAGGACATGAAGAAGATCAAAGCTAATATCACTCTCCATGAGTTAGCCCAAATTTTTGAACAAAGAGATAACCTCGATCAAAACATATTCCGAACCTACTACCAAACCTTTGGAAAAGGAAAAGAAGATGGCAAATGCAAATGTGGCCATGTATAAAGAGAAGATTGAAGTTTCGCCTTTTCTACTGACTGTCCGAATATTTGGGAAAAATTTACACAACTGTCTGGTAGATTCAGGTGCTTCAGCCAATGTCATGCCTCTAGCCATCTGTCAGCAGTTGGGTTTGACCCCCATGAACTCCGAGATGAGAGTCGTCCAATTGGATAAGTCTGAGGTTAAAGTGGTAGGTGAACTTCAAAATATACACATCCAGCTAGCATCTGAGCCGAGAGCGCAACATAGAATTGACATTCAGGTGGTGGATATTCCCGTAGGATACGGAATGCTTCTGAGTAGGGATTGGTCAAAATCCTTGAATGGGTATTTGGCTACTGATTTTTTGCATATGTGGTTACCCTGGAATGGTTTTGCAAATCAATTAAGAATCAACAGAGAACCAAGATATAAACTCATGATCATAGAGTATAATGCCAAGAATGAGACTGCTAATCTTGCTGAGGGCTGTTATATCGGGGTTTATAATTTGACAACTACTCAAAGGGAGAAACCGGTTAAAGCTCACCAAGATCACGATAATGAAGTTGGAATGCTTCATATTGATGGAACTAAATCTAAGCAAGGTTCTGGTACAAGGGATTTTCTTAAAGGACCAAAAAATCAAACCGATTTTATGTCTTATCGCTTGCAGTTTCCCTACACTAATAACTTGGCAGAATATGAAGCATTAGTACCAAGATTAAAATTTTCTTTACATTACTTTGATCATGCAAATACGAAAGCTCATGTGTTGGACTTGGTTGATTTGCAGGGTGGACGACTTCAAGCCGTAGAGCATTTTAGTCGACACCAAGAGACAGTCAAGCGTTGGCTTGATGAGAGGGCCAATTCGAAGGCCTTCAAACTTGCAGACCTGGTGTTTCTATGGGACAAAGCCCATGAAAAGAAGCGTAAAAACACCAAGCTGCAACCTTTATGGATAGGGCCATACCAGATTGTCGAAACCCTAGGTAATAATGCATTTCTTCTACAGGACCTGGAGGGTAATTTTTTGAACCTTCCTGTTAATGGTCAATATCTAAAGCATTATTTCTCAATTGTTCCATCCAATACATCGATTGAATAAATCACAAAGACGTTGTAACATGTGTATATATTGTAAATAGGCTTTGAAGTAAGTAGTTTTATTTTATTTTGTTTGATTTTAAAGTTCTGTGTTTTATCCTTTGGGGTCTGTACAAAGTAGTTTGTTTTTATTTTATTTTGTTTGATTTTAAAGTTCTATGTTTTATCCTTTGGGGTCTGTACAAAGTAGTTTGTTTTTATTTTATTTTGTTTGATTTTAAAGTTCTATGTTTTATCCTTTGGGGTCTGTACAAAGTAGTTTGTTTTTTTTTTTTTTTGTTTGATTTTAAAGTTCTATGTTTTATCCTTTGAGGTCTGTACAAATTTCTTTTAGCTTTTAAAGTTTTGTTTTTTTTTAAGGGTTTTGCCTGGGCAGCAAAGAAAGAGTCAGCATTTTATTCTGAGTTCAAAATCCAGTGTTCATTTTGTTTTATTCTAATTAAGAGATAGTTTGCTTAAATTGAACAGTGGAACTATTTTGTTATTCAGAACAACAGTAGAAAGATAATTGGATTTTGTGTCTTGCTTGCCACAATTATTTTAATTATAAAGAAACTATTATACTATTGGGTTGAAGAACTCCCAGGGAATCCAAGAAAATTTGGTCGTAAGAGGGGACTCTGAATTTGTGAAATTATTTAAGTGTCCAAAGAGGCTATCGGTACCCAGGTTTTCCAGATCGATGAAGAATAAAAAAGTTTTTGTTTTTAAGCAAGGCTTTCCAGATTTTGATATGTTTCAAAAGAGAGAGAGAAAAGGTGAAAATTTAGCAGGGCAACATAAAACTGGCACTCTTTTATTTCCTATACAAAAAAAAAAGGGGGAAGGAAGAAGTTATGTAATGAAAGAGATAGCCAAGGCTTCAGAAGATGTTTTCTTTTACCAAGTTGTAGATACCACCTCACAGTTGTGGATCAGGGTCGTGAAAATCTAAAGAGTAACTCTGTCGGGGCTATAAAAGGCTAAACTAGTAAATAGAGCCCTACTCGGTTTCCCCTTTCACAATCTAAAAAAGTTGATCAATCCAAAGTACAACATTCGAAGGCCCAATCATTCTTGAAGAAAGTTTTATATGCTTATAATTGCACATCGAAAATCTTCCTTAAGTGATTCAACCTAGTATGTCCTTGGGAAATTTTAACAACTATCAAGTAGTAGTTAAATTATTTTGAAGAATAGTTGTGGCAAAGCATGGTACATGGTCTATATTGTTTTGAAACTAGAGTCCTAGATTCTAAAATAGTGCTACTATTTTACCCGTAGATATCACCATTTGTTGAGAAGCAACACACCCCCACTAAAAAAATGAAATTCCATCCTTTGAAATATTTGGTTTTCATTTTGCCGTAGGGACCCTCTTAATGTTTTTCAGGTTTTTATTCCAAATTTTGCTTGCCTCCTTCTTTTTCAAGTTTTGCATATTCCAAAGTTTTAAGTAGGCTTGCATATGGCTTTGATTTCAATTTAGAATTCTTAAAATGTTAGTCATTCTGAGTAAAGAAGATCTTTCACTAATATGTAAAAAAATGCAGAGTACAGATGAACAAAATCATTAGAGTCAACCTACATTTTTTGGAGAATTGGCAAAGTGGAAGTCACTTGGGAATGTCACGATTTTGCGACAATTTCCATTTTTGGAAACGTTGCGATATCGCGACATTTTCCATTTTCGAAAACGTCGCGATATCGCGACGTATTTTGGAAGAAAGGCCGAAGGCATAGAAACATCGTGAAATCGTGACGTCACAAAATCACGACATATTTTGGAAGAAAGGCCGAAGGCATAGAAACATCGCGAAATCGTGACGTCACGAAATTGTGACGTATTTTGGAAGAAAGGCCGAAGGCATAGAAACATCGCGAAATCGCAACGTATTTTGGAAGAAATGCCGAAGGCATAGAAACGTCATGAAATCGTGACGTCACGAAATCATGACGTATTTTGGAAGAAAGGTCGAAGGCATAGAAAGCCATGAAATCATGACGTATTTTGGTAGAAGGGCCAAAAGCGTAGAAACGTCACGAAATCGTGACGTATTTTGGTAGAAAATGCCGAAGGCATAGAAACATCATGAAATCGCGACGTATTTTGGAAGAAAGGCCGAAGGCATAGAAACGTCATGAAATCATGACGTATTTTGGAAGAAAGGTCGAAGGCATAGAAACGTCGCGAAATCATGACGTCACGAAATCGCGACACGGTTGGAAGACAAGTGCAGGGGACGTCATGATATCACGACGTCGCGATTTCGTGACATGTCGCGGTTTCGTGGCAAAAGGCCAAAATGAAAAGCAGCTTGAGGAAAACGTCACGTTATCGCGACACATGTCAAAAAAAAAAAAGCCGACGTGTGATAAAAATTAGGGTTTAATTTAATAATATTAAAATGCTAATCTTGGTTTTGTCTTTTGCAGAAAGCCATCTGGCAGTTGCATACTAGCAGAAGTAATGGCGAAAAGACAAAAATAAGCGCGGATCAAGTGAAGGCCATCAGATGGAAATGTGAGATGCCGAGAGAAAATTTTGGCAATTGATCAAAAAATGAAAATATCTACACAGTTACCGAAATTTGCCGATGGACGCATTTAACAAGAGAATTTATGGTGAAAGTAATGGCATGCAGAGAATTTTAACTCAGAAGTGGCTCTGCGAAGATAAAATGTCAGAGAAACCAGTGACTCATCCGAATTTCTCTAAGGAATTAATGAGACGCTCCCGACAGATGCACTAGAAAGATGAAGATATTTACTTACGCAGTGCCCATTTATGGAATATATCGACGATCGGCTAGAAAACAAAGATATTTACTTGCAGTTACTGATGGATGAGAATAATATCAGATCATGTTTTCTCCATTTATGGCAAGTAACTGCACTAAGATTTGCATAATGGTTAGGTTTTATCAAAACTCTATTTTAAAAGACCTTATATTGTAAAACCTGGGTAGTAGATTTTAAGTGATAAGATTTAGGGTTTTGGAAGAAGATATTTTTGAAAAGATCAGGGTTTGTCCTGAGTCTATATATACTTCTTTTGGATGTAAATTTTAGAGGCAAAAACTTAGAAATAAAAGCTATTGGAGCAATTTCCTGCAAATCTTGTTTGAATGCTTTGTTCTGGACCTGGAGTTGGTGTAGTTTCATTTTCTATGATAGCATGGCCAGGAGCCTAATCTCTTTCAGACTGCGATAAGTTCATCTTCTTTTTGTTTTCATTTCATTAAGGTTTATTTAATTTATGTTGTAGATCTGTGTTATCAAAGATTGGGTATGCTACTAGGCTTCATTCTTTTTATTGTATGCTAGGGAAAATTATAGATTTAAGGTTCAGGCCTATTCTAATTGCTCTGTCCTCACTGTGCGAGCTAAGCTGCTGGTGAGAGATACCAATTTCAACTGACTTTCCTTCTATTTGTGATTTTCTTTCGGATCTGTTTTGTCTCTGTCTTATGCTCTTAGTGGAAGGTGATCTTAGAAAGCTGGACACTTTCCTCTTTGATTTGTTCTATTGTGAAGCTAACCGGTATAACTAAAATTGGTAGTTGTGTTTTTGTAGCTAAGTTAAGTAAACTTCCCTTTCTGCCCTACTCTACTTTCTCTCGTTCCACCGATTGAATGATCAATTTTTATTTTCTTTAGAATTTGTCTTTTATTTAAAACTGCTAAAACATAAAGAGCTAGATCAAAGAACTGATTGTAAATCTGAGTGTCCACAAAGATAACCAATTCCAAAAACATTACTGAACTAAATTCCAGAACCCGTTGTAAGGTAACAGACAGTCCACTTGAAACTATTCTAGAAGCGAAAAAGAGTGAATAGACATTCGACCCAACTCTGTAACTCACACCTTGGATATCCAACAAGATCCTAAAGTGAGTGGGATTTATCCCTTATAAGTGTTATCGGGATTTCATGCTCATTCTTCATAGGGTGTGTATAAAAGTTGAACCAACAAAAACCTGCTGAGTTTATATCTTCTTTCTTTTTATCAGGAATTTTATTTGGGCAAGCACTGCCAAATGACCATATTCATGGCAAATTCTACAACAAAAAGGAATGTTCTCATAGTCCACTACTTGCTCCCAAGTGTCTTCCCCAAATTGTAATGTGATATTTTTAGGTAGGGTTTTGTCAAAATCCATTAAAACACAAATTCGAGCATAAATAATATGTTCAAAATTTTGAGTACAATCAACAGTCATCATAAAAGTTCCTAAAGAGTTTCCAATTGAAGAAAAAATAGTAGGATTCCAAAATTCAATAAGGAGGCCAAAGAGTCTAACCCACACGAGAGCTATAGAAGGCATCTCTTTTTCGGATTTAAATTTAGTATGCCAGGGCTTCATGAAAAGCCCTACCCTTCCAAAAAACCAAGGACCCCATTGAAATTTTTTCTCTCTATCTTCATTATTAGCAAATAAAACAATAAAATAACCATTTGGATAAATAAAGATTTGTAACTCACCTTTAGTTTTCCAACTTTTTGTAGCCCAGACTTTGAAAGCAGATAGACTCGGACAAAAACCCATGAACCGACAAATTAGTCCTCTTTTTTCCAAATCTTCAATGCCAGTCTGAATGTTACCCATATCAAGCTTAACAATAGGATTTCCATCAACTGCTTTAAGACATCCTGACTCCGTTTTCCGGGGATCAATCTTAGGAATTCTTAGAGGTTTATGAGAAGCCCTAATATTGATATTAGCATTGGGTTGAGGCTATCCACCATGAAGGGAATCCCTAAAATTCATTTTTGGGACTGAGTCTTCTTCAAAATTCTTACCCTTGATAGGGGTTTTCACAGTAGAATTATTTTTTGGGTGCACCTTAGCACCGCATTCACTTGAGATATGAGCCATTTTTTGATCAACTACTTGAAACTTATTTCGTGGTCTCTTTAATCCTTGCCCTAGACGTTGTGGAAAGGTATGGTTTTCACTTTTCTTTTGTGCAACAAATTGGAAGCCGTTGTCACTCAAGTTCATAGTATGATCTGTTGAAAGACAAATTTCTAACCCATATTGTATCCCCTGCAACATTTCCTACTAAAATATTGAGCATAAACCATAAAAATATTGGCCGCTAGGGCCCGAAGACCCTAAAAACCAACCTCTGGAGCTGCTTGCACTCAACCCAGATGAAACCCTCACATAGTTGCTTACCAAATATATCGTTCACACATAGGGATGTGATAGGATCTATGTTGATCCAAATGATATAAAAATTGGTGGAGACGTTCTAGGGTTTTTCAGGCATCTACCCTCAAAATTTTAGCTCAATCCAAGTTTGGATGAGTGAGATATGGCCGAAACGAGTTCGGCAGTTTGGGCAATCCTGCGAAAAACGTCTAATCCTCTAGATTTTCTGTAAAATTTCCAAGATATTGCCCCTAACCCAAATCCCTTTTTAATTTAAATTTAGAATGAAATTTTTCTTTGAACCAAAATTAATTTATAGTGGAAAACACCTCTTTCGAGGTGCCACTTTCAACAGTTTGGGCATAGAAGAAATGGAGCCTTGTTGGCCTCTACCATAACATAGGACATTCCTAACTATACCATATATTTGCAGGATGGAGACAAGGGGAATGGAACCTGGTTCGGCCTCTACCAGCACCCAGGGCATTTACCACTGCACCACAACAAGCAGATAATTTTAATTTTAAATAATTAAAATTTAAACTAAATATTTAAAATTAAATATCTCCATCATCGGGGCACATTTTTCGACGAAACAAAAGGCCAACCTGGGTTTTAAGAAAAATCCATTTCAAATATTTTATCCATGGTTTTAAATAAAACCTTTTATTTTGCCTACCTTGGTTTTCACAAAAAACTTTCATATATCCATGCTCTCTGAAATATCATAAATGCTTATTTATGAAATGCTTTGGCCATCAAAACTCAATGTGATCCACATGATATCAATGATCCATGTGACATCAATGACAACATAAAATAAGTCAAATTGCAAATAATCTCACCCTTTGTCATTGATGGCAAAACCTCTAATGCAAAAACCACAATCACTGCAAAAACCATCTCTGAGAATCAAAGTTGCTCCCCCTAACTCAATACTCTCTATGGAGGCCACTCCCCCTAACTCAATGCTCTCCCCCTTACTCAAATCTCTCCCCCTTGGATATCAATGGAAAAAGGGACACCTATGGGGCTAAAAGACATGACTCGTAAGCTTAGCCCCCTCACCACCTTCTCTCTTGAGGTGATTAATTTTGGGGTGGGAGTACTTTTACTCCCATATTACATTATTTCTTTCCTATATCAACTTCCTTCCATGTTTATATAATATCCTTCTCTTGATGAATTACTTGATCTTCTTGTCTAGAACCTTTTTGACCTTCTTGCCTTGAACCTATTTGGAATTGAGTCCTATACCATTTTGAAATATTTCCAAAGTTATTGCAATTAAAACACTTGATATTGTAGGTTGTAGCCTTTATATGGTGCCCATATCCTAAATGCTTTCTTAAAATAATTTCCATATCCATTCCTTTCTTGAAACCTGTATTGTGAAACTCTATTTTCATGACCATTATGACCATGACCTCTAAATTGTGTAGCTCTAAAACCAAAACCATGTTGCTCATTATCTTTGCACTGAGGAGCTCTATGACCAATCTTGTTGCATAAGAAGCAATGTCCCTGAAAACCATACCTTCTTCCTTTGAGGTTTATTCTAGCAAAATCAAACTTCTTTGATCCATAGACCCTACAGTGTATAGCCTTGTGTCCAAATCCATTACAAGAAAAACAATGTCCTTGAAAATCCCTTTGTTCATGCCTTGGTTCCTCATACCTTTCTTGACCATTATCTTTATGATCATTTTCAACTTGTGCATTGCATCCTTGAACCTTATTTGTAGTATTTAAATCCTCTTCCTTAGTTTCTTCCTTTCTTTCCTCTTCAATAATTCCTTTCCTTTTGAGTGTGATTCCCCAAACCTGGAATAAGAGACCTTTTGTGCTTTAGAATCTTCCTATTCTTCCTCTTTATTTATGTCAAGTAGCAAATTGGAATCCATATTAATTGTCTCTGAAATACATGTTTCCTTCTTAGTGAAAATATCTTGACCTTTTGAGTCATGTGATGGATCAAACTTCTCACATATGAAATATCTCAATTCTTTTAGATTCTCCTTAACCTCTTGTAGTTGCTCATGGATATCATTGAAGTCTTTCTTTAGATCAACTGAGACATTTGTCTTTCTTACAATATTAACTTATTTAACTTATTTTGTTTGGATTGAATGTTCTTCTACTACTTATCTTATCCCATAGAAAAACCCTTCTTCATATTCACTGTCACTAAGATCATTATCATCTTCTACAACAAACAAACTGTCATGATTTCTTTGACCATGCATGTTTCCTTGATGTGTCATCTCATCTTCACTATCACTGAAACCATTACAATATCCTGATCTGTGATATCTTTAACCAAACACAAAGCATTGTTCTCTTTCACCTTCTATTCCTAGGAATAGATGTTCTTCATTTTCATCATCTGACTTGTCTCTATCACTGTTATCTGAGCTATCATTTGCTTCTACAATGTAGTAATATTTATTTACCTTACAAAAAATTTTCTTCTTCTCATACCTTTTTTTTTTGTATCTATCATCTTGGTCATGCTTATGCTTTCCATATTATTTTCTTCTGTGACATTGTTTTTCATCATCACTATTTTCTTTAAGTGGAAACCTATGTGCATAGTGACAAAAATCACCACACTTGTAATATTTGACTTTCCTCATAAATCTGTAATTCCTTGAGTCCTTATTCCTTTTTATGAAGTTAGCTTCCTCGTCATTTGGATCTCTATATATATATGGAACTTTTCATTTCTTATTCTCTGAAGCCTTGAATGCAATCTCTTTTATTTGAACCCGATGCTTACTCACCCTCATATCATAAGCTGTGAGAGTTCCTTGCAATTCTTCCATTGTTAAATTTCTGATATCCATTGTCTCTTCTATTGCTGAAACCTTTGCATCATACTTCATGGGAAGTGATCTCAAAACCTTTTGAGTAGATTCTGATTCTTTCATCTCAAATCCTAGGCCTCTCATGGTGTTAGTAATGTCATCAAATAAAAGTAAAAACTTTGCAATATCTTTAGAATCTTCCATTTCTAATTCCTCAAATATTTTTCTATGAGTTTGTAGTTTTTCCAACTTTACCTTGGAATCTCCTTCATAAGTATTCCGCAACTTGGTCCACATTTAATTAGCTGAATTACATACCATGATCTTTGTAAAATTTATCTCATGTAGCCCACTCAAAATACAATTCATTGTCCTTGCATTGATCTCAACCAATTTTTTTATAGTCTTATCTACCTCGGGATCACCTTCAACCCTATACTATTTTTCAACCATCTTCCACACATCATAACCTTGTGATATCAAGTAGTTCTTCATTATCATGCTACATAAAGCATAATTGTTACCATCAAATAGTGAAGCCTTATTTGTAGATGATCCATTCTGTGAAGCCATATGTGTTCTTGTAGAATCTGCCATCAAGTTGTTAGCCTTTTCGAAGGAACCCGCTCTGATACCAATTGAAGAACACAAGCTTATACTGAGAGGGGGGTGAAAAGTATACCGCCCACTTTTTACTTTCTTTTCAAACTAATTTCAATTAATGTCCTTAATTGCAATAACCAAATATAGCAGTGTGCATTAATAACTTAGATAACAATAGTAAACAAGAGCACAAGTCACCATAAATAATTGAGACACAAGATTTAACGTGGTTCCCCCAATGTGGGGTACTCCACAAGATAATCTCATTTTAATATTTTCACACAAAAATAAGGATCCTTATCCAATACAATGATTACTTTGATCTACTCAAATCTAGGCAACACACTTATCTGCTCATCTAGGCAATCCATTGATCTGCTTAGCTAGGCAACACACTGATCTACTCAAGTAGGCAATCCACTGATTTACTTTAGCAAGCTCACTAATAACTTGCCCAAATATGCTCTAGCAAGCTCATTAATAACTTGTTCAAATATGCTCAAAAGGCTCACTCAAAACCTCATCAAATCTGCTCAACAATATCACCAATAACTTGTTCAAATATGCTCAACAAGCTCACCAAGAACTTGCTCAAAATCAACTAAACAAGCTCACCAAGAACTTCCTCAAAATCTGCTCAACAAGCTCACCAAGAACTTGCTCAAAATTTGCTCAACAAGCTCACCAAGAACTTGCTCAATATCTGCTCAACAAGCTCACCAAGAACTTGTTCAAAATCTGCTCAATAAGCTCACCAAGAACTTTCTCAATATTTTCTCAACAAAATCACCAAGAACTTGCTCAAAATCTGATAAAAAATATCACTAAGAACTTGCTCAAAATCTGTCCCAAATCTGTCCATAAATTAGTCCAAAAACTTTCCACAAATATATCTCAAAAGTGTCCACAAATTTATCCTAAAATCCTTCTCAAGGCTCAATCAAACATACACAAAAACTACCACAAATCTGTCCAAAAATCTATCCCAAAGGCCTTCTCAAAGGCTCAATCAATCATGCTCAAGTAGTACTCCAATATCATCCTCAAATATATCAAGGCAAGGCTCAATGATGAACTCAACAATGAATGGCAATGCACTCTACAATGGATGACAACAATGATCCACAAAGATCTCAACTCAAATCAATCTCAACTCAACTCAAGTCTTATAGAACCATAAAGAGAATTTTTTGAGACTCAATATGTTCTAATCTCACTCTCAACTCAAATATTATAGAACCATAAAGAGAATTGTTAAAGACTCAATATATTCTAATCTCACTCTCAACTCAAATCAGAATTATGAAATAGTTTATTTCATGGAACTTGAACAATCACTTCACACATCACTTGACTAGGATCAATCAACTCAACTCAACCAATAATCACAAGGATAACTCTTTCTCACAAAACCCTAGTACAAGCATGTATCAACCAACTCAAATGTTTCCAACAATACTCAACCACAAGTCTCAAATAACAATGATGTAGATGCAAGAACATGACACTTAAAATAGAATGGCAGAAAATTAAATAATGTAGTGAGACACAAAGATTGCACAAAAAGAATATATTCAATAATATGGGGGAGCTGATAAACTCCTTTTATTACAATAAATGTTCAATGCTAATATTTGATACAATAGATTACAGTGTTGCTAGCATTCTCTGAAACCCTAGCTAGTAGCAATAGAAGTGTCTTCATATTCGAGTGTGTTCTTGATCCCAACAGGTTGAGTGGGCTTCGGATATCCAAGGTTGGGCCACTCCAACTTCAACAGTCATCAAATAAAATGGGGAATTTGTAGATCTACATACACAAAATAAAACAAAGAGAGTTAGTAATACTTGTGAGGGCTCCACAATGTGAGACCCTCAGACATTAATAAAACCCTAGTTTAATAATGAAATAAGAGAGCATGCAAGATCAACAAATTACTAAATAAAATACATAAAAATGAGATTTACCTTGCTTTTGTTTAGCTATTGCAGATGACATCATAGATATGTTGATGCAGCAGCTTCATATTGGGGTTTGTTGATGATGACAGGCTCGAATGTGCACTTGGCAGGCTCGAACATGAGCTTTGTAGGCTTTGGTGTGCACCTTTGGGGTACAACAGGCTCCGGAGAGTGCCTACGGTATACAATAGGATTTGGTGAGCACTTTGCGGCTCTGCAGTGAGCCTCGCAAGCTCTGGATGGCGCTTGTGGGTTGGGGCAGAATCTGCAAAAGCAGATCTAGATGATGGCGATGAATGCGACGGATGGATGGGGGCTATGATGGTGATGGAGGATGAATGGGTGATGGTTAGAACAACAGAAGTCTTATCGGCGAGCTAGGGCTTCAAATTTTTAGGATTATATGCTAGGGCTTCACCAATAATTCCTCCAGGGTGCAAATGTCTAATTCTCCAAATTCCAGAGTTCCCCAAGATTTGAGCATTTACAAATGCTCTTACTTATAATTCAACTTAGGGTTCTCTTAGGGTTTTGACTTGACACTTTTTAATCGTGCGGCCTAAGGCCGAGATTGTTTTTTGAATGTGGCATGGATTAATGAATATGGAGGGTGGAGATTAAATATGATCGGACGACTGAGGTTAATTGAGTTTATTTAATGCATATATTTTATAATAAATATATTAAAATATAATAAAATATTATATAAAATATAAAATATACAATATTATAAAATATTATTAAAATAATCCTAATTAGGCTAGGAAATGGCGGGAAGGTGTAATTAGGTCAAATAATTGGCGGGAGAGTAGAATGAAAGACAAGTGGGTGGTGGGATGGTTAGGATGGAGGTTTAGTTGCTATAATTTGATTTCTACAAATGATACTCATGTTTTTTTCTAACTCAAGTTCTTATAACCAATGGGATTCAACAACTATGCTTATAAAACAAGGTTTAAAACACAACTCACAAACCAGAAAACCTTGAAGCATTCAGCCAACCACTTTTGAAAAGGAAACCACAATCAATACTTTTCTCTCCAATGATATTTCAGAAATCAACCACCATAAACAAATTCAATGGAGAATACTGCTCATACCTTTTTGATGCCATATTGGTTGTCCACTAAATCTGCCATACTCAAAAAAATTTGAAAGAGAACCAAAACAACCTTCACTTTTGAAACCCTTTATAAAATAGAAATATCTCTTTACATACACCTTATTTCCTCATCTAAGAAAGTTAGTCAAATAGCCCTCAAAATAATCTTTCCAACGATATATAATATGGCATACTTCTAAAAAATAAAAACACTAGTAATTTCTCTTTTTCTAAAAGTGCATTACAACCCTTAATCTTGTCTTCCAAGTAAATAAAAATTTAATCAAAAATTATTCCCTTAGCATCAGCTTATTCCTCCAACATTAGGCAATAATAAAAAATAATTAATAAAACGTTTACTTGCCTCTGAGATGGAATCAAACCCTCTTCACTGCCCACTCAACACCACAACTAAGGCACCAAAGACCACACGAGCTATCTGCTCGCATAGGACAGAGAGCAAAAATGCTCCCTATATTTCACTACCCATGTTCACACAAAAAACGTGTGCCAAATGTTCTTCTTCCACACTCCATGAAAATCGAACTCGATGGGAATCGAACGCATGCCCTGTCGCAAAAAAAAACTCCACGCTTCCCAAGCTCACCATTGGACCATGCTATCACATCAAAGGATTCGGGGCATCCACCTTTTTATACTCTGCGTTCGATACACTTAAACTTTTGAATCGAAAGCCTTTGCATATATATATATATATATATATATATAAATTAATACCTAAAAGTGCCGACGTATGTGAAATTAATGGAAGGATATATATATATATATATATATATATATATATATATATATATATATATATATATATATATATATCCTTCCATTAATTTCACATACGTCGGCACTTTTAGGTATTAATTTTATTTTTATGGCGCATGGTTTTTTATGACATCGGCGATGACTTTAATTTTAATTTTAAAATTTAAATTAAAATTTTAAATAATTATAATTTAAACTAAATATTTAAAATTAAATATCTCCATCATCGGGGCACCTTTTTCGATGAAACGAAAGGCCAACTTGGGTTTTAAGAAAAACCCATTTCAAATCTACCATCCATGGTTTTAAATAAAACCTTTTGTTTTAATTTCCTTTGTTTTCACAAAAACCTTGTATATATCCATGCTCTTCGAAATATCATAAATGCTTATTTATGAAATTCTTTGGCCATCAAAACTCAATGTGATCCATGTGAAATCAATGACAACATAAAATAACTCAAAATGCCAATAATATCTCCCTTTGTCATTGATGGCAACACCTCGAATGCAAAAACCACAATAACTGCAAAAACCATCTTTGAGAATCAAAGCTGCTCCCCCTAACTCAATACTCTCTATGGAGGCTGCTCCCCCTAACTCAATGCTCTGCCCTTACTCAAATATTTCTCCCTTTGACATAAATGGCAAAAGGGACACCTATGGGGCTAAAATATATGACTCTTAAGCTTAGCCCCCTCACCACCTTATCTCTTGAGGTGATTAATTTTGGGGTGGGAGTACTTTTACTCCCATATTACATTATTTATTTCCTCTATCAACTTCCTTCCATGTTTTTCTAATATCCTTCTCTTGATGAATTACTTGATCTTCTTGTCTAGAACTTGTTTGACCTTCTTGCCTTGAACCTGTTTGGAATTGAGTCCTACACCATTTTGCAATATGTCCAAAGTTATTGCAATTAAAACACTTGATATTATAGCCTTTGGATGGTGCCTATATCCTAAATTATTTCTTAAAATAATTTCCATATCCATTCCTTTCCCGAACCTTGTATTGTGAAGCTCTGTTTTCATGACTATTATGACCATGACCTCTGAATTGTGTAGCTCTAAAACCAAAACCATGTTGCTCATTATCTTTGCACTGAGAAGCTCTATGACCAATCCTATTGCATAAGGAGTAATGTCCCTGAAAACCATACCTTCTTCCTTGGAGGTTTCTTCTAGCAAAATCAAACTTCTTTGATCCATAGACCCTACAAAGATATAGCCTTGTTTCCAAATCCATTACAAGAAAAACAATGTCCTTGAAAAGCCCTTTGTTCATGCCTTGGTTCCTCATACCTTTCTTGACCATTATCCTTATGATCATTTTCAACTTGTGCATTGCATCCTTGAACCTTATTTGTAGTATCTAAATCCTCTTCCTTAGTTTCTTCCTTGCTTTCCTCTTCAAGAATTCCTTTCCTTTTGAGTGTGATTCCCCAAACCTAAAATAAGAGACCTTTGGTGCTTTGGAATCTTCCTCTTCTTTCTCTTTATTTGTGTCAAGTAGCAAATTGGCATCCATCTTAATTGTCTCTGAAATACATGTTTCCTTCTTAGTGAAAATATCTTTATATTTTGAGTCATGTGATGGATCAAACTTCTCATGTATGTAACATCTCAATTATTTTAGATTCTCCTTAACCTCTTGTAGTTGCTCATGGATATCATTGAAGTCTTCCTTTAGATCAACTGAGACATCTATCTTTCTTACAATATTCTCTTGTTTAACTTCGTATGTTTGGAGTGAATGTTCTTCTACTACTTCTCTTATCCTATAGAAAAACCCTTCTTCATCGTCACTGTCACTAAGATCATTATCATCTTCTATAGAAAACAAACTCTCATGATTTCTTTGACCATGCCTATTTCCTTGATATGTCATCTCATGTTCACTATCATTGAAACCATTGCAATATCTTGATCTATGATATCTTTGACCACACACAAAGAACTGTTCTCTTTCACCTTCTATTCCTAGGAATAGATGTTATTCCTTTTCATCATCTAACTTGTCTCTATCACTGTGATCTGAGCTATCACTTGCTCCTAAAATGTAGTAAGATTTATTTGCCTTACAAAAAATTTTCTTCTTATCATACTTGTTTTGCTTGTATCTGTCATCTTTGTCATGCTTATGCTTTCCATATTATTTTCTTCTATGACCCCATTTTTCAGCATCACTGTTTTCTTCATGTGGACACCTGTGTGCATAGTAACCAATATTGAAATTAGGAGCTTAGGGTTAGAAACCAAAGGAGTTGGAAATAATATTCATTAATCATTAACATAAAACAATAGGTTACAAGGTTTAAATAAAGATAAAATAAACCATAAGACTAACTTAGGGGAAGAGAATAGGGAGAAAGAAAATAGGGAGGAAAAGAGGAAAGGAAATTGACATTGAATTCTCTCTGCCGCCCATGCCATCCAAACTCCACCGTCCATGAGGTAAAAAGGTAAGGTCCAAAACTTACCATGGTAAAACACTTTTTACCACACGTAATTTCCAACATTCTCCCCCTTAAAGTTGAGAGGACTGACTATACAGTCTCTCAGCTTTATAAATTGAGCTTTATCCATTGCTTTGGTGAATATGTCAGCAATATTATCCAAAGTGTTACAATATTTAAGCTCAACAATCTTCTGTTCCACCATATCTCATATGAAGTGATACTTCATATCAAAATATTTTGATCTTTTGTGGTGGATAGGATTATATGCCAGTTGAATGGCACTAATATTATCACAATTCAGTTTTGTTGGACCACTTTGAATTTCACCAATCTCTTCAAGGATTTTCCTCAACCAGACGACTTGAGTACTAGCATGTGTAATGGCGATATACTCTACTTCAGTAGATGATAATTCTACAACAGATTGTTTCTTGGAACTCCAAGTTATTAGTCCTGAACCTAGACTAAAACAGTTCCCTGATGTAGATTTTTTGTCATCTATATTGCTGCCCCAATCACTATCACTAAAACCAACTAACTTCACTGAGTTACATTTGTGGTAATGGATTCCAAAATCCAATGTACCTTTTACATATCATAAAATTATTTTAGTTTCTTTAAGGTGCAACTTAGATGGACTTGCCATAAACCTTGAAACTAGAGAAACAACATATTGTATATCTGGCCTTGTGTTGGTAAGAAACATCAGACTCCCAACCATGTTCCTGAAAGTGGTCATGTCAACCTTTGGTGCTCCATCATCTTTGCTCACTTGGATTCCATGTCCCGTTGGAGTTGCAAGTGATTTGCACTCGCTCCATGGCAAATTTCTTTATCATGTCTCGAGCATACTTATGTTGACATATGAAGATACCTTTCTCTGATTGGTGTACTTCCATGCCTAGGAAGTATCGCATTAACCCGAGATATTTCATCTCAAACTGATTCATCATGGAGTTTTTGAACTCCATATTCATTTTATTATTACTACCCATAAATATGATATCATCCACATATAAACAAACTATGAGGATGTCTGCTCCATTCTTGAGGTAGTACAAATTTGGTTCACTTTTGCTTTTAGTGAATCCAAACTCATTAAAATAGCCATCAATGCATGAGTACCAAGCTCTTGGTGCTTGCTTGAGGCCATAAAGTGCTTTTTTCAATTTATAAACAAGGTTCTCTTTTCCTTGTTCTTGGAAACCTTGAGGTTGCTGAACATACACCTCTTCTATTAAGTATCCATTTAAAAATACACTTTTAACATCCATGTGTTGTACTGCCCATCCTTTATGAGCAGCTAAGGAAAGAACTATTCTAATTGTCTCCTATCTTGCTACAGGAGCAAAGGTTTCCTCATAGTCAATACCATATTTTTGAGTAAAACCTTTTGCAACTAGTCTTGCCTTATGTCTCTCAATGCTTCCATCAGCATTGAACTTGGTCTTGTAGACCCATTTACAACCAACACATTTTTTACCTTTGGGAAGCTTCACAAGCTCCCAAGTATCATTCTTGTTTATAGAGGATATCTCCTCTTTCATGGCATCTTGCCATACATTTTTTGTACATGCCTTTTCATAGCTAGATGGGTCTAGCTGTGCAGTAGCCAATAAAGCATAATTGACTACATCTCCTCTTGGTTCGTGAGATTCATCATCTTTGGACATGTGTAGATTTTCAAGTCTAGATAATATGTCATCCATCTCACTAGCTTGACTTCTAGTGTATCTTCGTTGGAAATTCCTATCCAACATTTGAGAAGATGGATGACTTTGTAGTGTTATCTTTCCTTTATTGGTCTCTTTCCTTTGAGAATATGGATCAATATCCATAGGACTTGGAGCACTAACAGATCTCTAAAATATTTTTGGAGAATTTGGGGGTGCCTTCAAAGGAGTTCTGCTTGGACTTGGAGTACCACTGGATGTACTCGAAGAAGATTCCTTATGAGGAATTTGTGGTGGGGTACCACTGCTATTCTTTGGCTATAATTGTGAGGAACTTTCAAAATTATATCCTACATCAACAAATTTTTGGTGACTCCATTCTCCCCCTTCATCAAAAATTACATCCCTTGAGATTATTATTTTATGGGTCTTGGGATTGTAAAGTCTGTATCCTTTTATGGATTCACAGTACCCTACAAATATACAGGCTTAAATCTTGGGATCAAGCTTCTTTCTTTTCTCTTTTGTAATATGTGCATAGGCTAAAGAACCAAAGACTCTGAAATGCTTTACATTTGGCTTCTTGTCGTACCATCCTTCATAAGGAGTGATACCATCTAAACTAGAAGTTGGACTTCTATTTATAATATATGCACTTGTTCGAACTGCATCTGCCCAATATGTGTTTGTAAGATGCTTAGTTTAAAGCATTGTTCTTGTTATCTCAACAAGGGTGTGGTTTTTTCTCTCTGCCACACCGTTCTATTGTGGAGTATAGGCAGTGATGAACTGCCTTTTAATCCCATTTTCTTTACAATAGTACAAGAATTCATTGGAGGAGTACTCACCTCCTCTATCTTTCGGAATACATTTTACATAGTAGTCACTTTGTTTTTCTACATTATTTTTGAAATCTATGAAGCAATCAAATGCTTCATCTTTATATTTCATAAAATAAATCCAACACATTCTGGAAAAATCATTAATAAAAGTAATAAAATATGAATTGTTTCCTAGACTTTTAGTTTACATAGGACCACAGATGTCCGAATGAACTAGCTGAAGAGGATAACTGGCTCTCCAGGCTTATCCTTTTGGAAACTTCAATCTTGAGTGCTTGCCCAAAGCACATCCTTCGCATAATTTCTTATGATCTTGAATTTTTGGAAGTCCTGTCACCATAGCTTGAGAATTTAACAATTTCAAGCTAGCGGAATTAAGGTGAGCATATCGCAAGTGCCACAATACACTTGGATTTGAAATAACAACATTCGCAAGTTGTGCTCCCCCTGGCTCACCAAATTTTAGAGGGAATAACCTATTTTTGGTCATAGGTACTTGTGTAATGACTCTATTACAATTTTTTTTATCAAGTATTGTACATTTTCCTCCATCAAAAACAAGTTTGTAATTCTTCTCCATCATTTGCCCAACACTTAGCAGATTGTGTTGGAGCTTTGGAGTGAAATAAATGTCATTCACATTTTTAAGGCCTTCTTTTGTTGGACCCTCCATGGCTTCAATGCCTTCTACTTGCAATGTTTTATCATCCCCTAACTTAATATGGGATTTATAATTTGAATCTAAAGTAGCAAAGAGTTCTTCTTTACCACTCATATGATTGGAGCAACAAGTATCCAAAATCCATGTATCATCTAGATTTTTATCTGATTGTCCATAAGAAAGACAAATATTAGATGGGTCTTCTTCTTCTCCATAGAAGGAACCATACTGACTGCTTTGTCCTTGTGAAGTTTTTGACTAGCAGTCGCGAGCGAAGTGTCCTGGTTTGCCACAATTGAAGCAAACTATTTTGAACTTGGTACTTCCTCGTCCTTGATTTCCACCATGGCTTGAATTATCGCCTTGATTCTGGTTGCCTCCTCTATTTTGATTACCTCCTCTATTCTGATTACCTCCTCTGTAGGATTTAGCTCCTCTTGAGTTGCCTCAGCCTCTGCCTCTTTGTTTTTGTCCTCTGTCTCTGCCTATTCCTTGTCTCGCCCTATGGCCTCGTTATAAGTGAAGGCATTGTCTTCACCTCCATAGCTTGTTGAAGGTTACCCTTGTAACCTCTCCTCATGAGAAGTTAATGATCCTATTAAGTTATCAAATGTGAGAGTAGCAAGGTATTTTGATTATTCGATTATGACTACTATGTGATTCCACTTAGGAAGAAGTGTTCTCAACACTTTGTTCACAACTGTTTTAGGTTTTGTGTCATCACCCAAGGTTTGCATCATATCGACTACGACTTTGACTCGCATGCAGTAATCTCTGACTCTTTCATTTTCTCTCATTCTGAGATTTTCAAAATCTCTCTTCAGTGTCTCCTCTCGCCACATGTCCTGCATCTTTCGTTCGCCTTTCGCCACGTGTCCTACGTCGTTCGTCCGCCACGTGTCCAGTCCACCACGTGTCCTCCTCTGGTTCACTCCTTGATTTATGTGCCTCTAGGGTCACCTCAATTCATGAGCTACGGGCTAAGCTGACCTCCTCAAGATCTGTGCCTACCTTGATTCACATGCTATGAGCTGACCTCCTCCTCGAGATCCGTGCCTCACCTATGCAATGCAATCCATCCTCGCTTCCATCCTGCTCTGATACTAGATATTGCAATTAGGAGCTTAGGGTTAGAAACCAAAGTAGTCAAAAATAATATTCATTAATCATTAACATAAAACAATAGGTTACAAGGTTTAAATAAATATAAAACAAACCATAAGCCTAACTTAGGGGAAGAGAATAGGGAGAAAGAAAATAGGGAGGAAAAGAGGAAAGGAAATTGACATTGAACTCTCTCTGTCGCCCATGCCGTCCAAAATCTGTTGTCCACGAGGTAAAAAGGTAAAGTCCAAAACTTACCATGGTAAAACACTTTTTACCACCCATAATTTCCAACAACCAAAATAACCACACTTGCAACATTTGAATTTCCTCATATCTTTGTAATTCCTTGAGTCCTTATTCCTTTTTATGAAGTTAGCTTCCTCATCATTATCTATATCTCTATCTATATTTGGAACTTTTCCTTTCTTATTCTCTGAATCCTTGAATGCAATCTCTTTTATTTGAACCTGATGCTTACTCACCCTCATCTCATAATTTGTGAGAGTTCCTTGCAATTCTTCCATTGTTAGCTTGTTGATATTCATTTCCTCTTCTATTGCTAAAACCTTTGCATCATACTTCATGGGAAGTTATCTAAAAAAAAATTGAGTAACTTCTTATTCTTTCATATCAAATCCTAGGCCTCCCATGTTGTTAGTAATCTCATCAACTCGAAGTAAAAACTTTGCAATATCTTCAGAATCTTCCATTTCTAATTCCTAAAATATTTTTCTATGAGTTTGTAGTTTTTCCAACTTTACCTTGGAATATCCTTCATAAGTATTTCGCAACTTAGTCAATATTTCATTATCTAAATTACATACCATGATATTTTCAAAATCTATCTCACGTAGCCCACTCAAAATATAATTGATTTTCCTTGCATTGATCTCAACCAATTTCCTGATAGTCTTATCTGCCTTAGGATCACCTTCAACCCTATACTATTTTTCAACCATCTGCCATACCTCATAACCTTGTGATATCAAGTAGTTCTTCATTCTCATGCTCCAGAAGGCATAATTGTTACCATAAAATAGTGGATACTTATTTGTAGATGATCCATTCTATGAAGCCATCTGTGTTCTTGTAGAATCTGCCCTCAAGATGTTAGGCTTTTTGAAGGAATCCGCTCTGATACCAATTGAAGAACATAAGCTTATACTGAAAGGGGGGGTGAACAGTCTACCGTCAACTTTTTACTTTCTTTCCAAACTAATTTTAATTAATTTTCTTAATTGGAATAACCAAATATAGCAGTGTGCATTAATAACTTAGATAGAAATAGTAAGCAAGAGCACAAGCCACCACACACAATTGAGACATAATATTTAACATGGTTCCCCCAATATGGGGTACTCCAAAATATAATATCCTTATAATATTTTCACATAGAAATAAGGATCCTTATCCATTAATATGAATACTTTGATCTACTCAAATCTAGGTAATACAATGATCTTCTTAGGTAGGTAATTCACTAATCTGCTCAGCTAGGCAACACACTAATATGCTCAGGTAGGAAATCCACTGATCTGCTCAACAAGGTAACACATTGATCTACTTAGGTAGGAAATCCACTGATCTGCTTTAGCAATCTCACTAAGAACTTGCCCAAATGTACTCTATCAAGATCACTAAGAACTTGCTCAAATCTGCTCAAAAGGCTCACTCAGAACCTCATCAAATATGCTCAACAATATCACCAAGAACTTGTTCAAATCTGCTCAACAAAATCACCAAGAACTTGCTCAAAATCAGCTCAACAAGCTCACCAATAACTTGCTCAATATCTTCTCAAAAATCTCACCAAGAACTTGCTCAAAATTTTCTCAACAAGTTCACCAATAACTTGCTCAATATCTGATCAACAAGCTCACCAAGAACTTGCTCAAAATATGCTCAACAAGCTCACTAAGAACTTGCTCAAAATTTGTTCCAAATCTATCCACAAATAAGTCCACAAATCTGTCCCAAAATTGTCCATAAATTTGTCCCAAAACTATCCACAAATATGTCGTAAAAGCCTTCTCAAGGCTCAATCAAACATACAAAAAAAACTACCACAAATCTATCCCAAAGGCCTTCTCAAAGGCTCAATCAATCATGCTCAAGTAGTACTCCAATCTCATCCACAAATATATCAAGGCAAGGCTCAATGATGAACTCAACAATGAATGGCAATGCACTCTACAATGGATGACAACAATAATCCACAAAGATCTCAACTCAAATCAATCTCAACTCAACTCAAGTCTTATAGAACCATAAAGAGAATTGTTAGAGACTCAATATGTTCTAATATCACTCTCAACTCAAATATTATAGAACCATAAGAGAATTTTTAGAGACTCAATATGTTCTAAACTCAATATCAACTCAAATCAGAATTATGGAATAGTTTTTTTCATGGAACTTGAACAATCACTTCACACATCACTTGACTAGGTTCAATCAACTCAACTCAACCAATCACCATAAGGGACAACTCTTTCTCACAAAACCCTAGTCGCAGCATGTATCAACCAACTCAAATGTTTAAAACAATGGTCAACCACAAATATCACATAACAATGATACTCATATTCTTTTCTAACTCAAGTTATTATAACCCTCAAGTTATTATAACCAATGGGCTTCAACAACTATGCTTATAAAACGGTTTAAAACACAACTCACAAACCAGAAAACCTTGAAGCATTCAACCAATCACTTTTAAAAAGGAAACCACAATCAATCATTTTCTCTCCAATGATATTTCATAAATCAACCACCATAAAAAAAGTTAATGGAGAATATTGTTCATACCTTTTTGATGCCATATTGGTTGTCCACTAAATCTGCCATACTCAACAAACTTTGAAAGAGAACCAAAACAACCTTCACTTTTGAAACCCTTTATAAAATAGAAATATCTCTTTACATACACCTTATTTCCTCATCTAAGCAAGTTAGTCAAATAGCCCTCGAAATAAGCTTTCCAACGATATATAATATGGTATACTTCTAAAAACTAAAAACACTAGTAATTTCTCTTTTTCTAAAAGTGCATTACAACCCTTAATCTTGCCTTCCAAGTAAATAAAAATTTAATCAAACATTTTCCCTTAGCATCACCTTATTCCTCCAACATTAGGCAATAACAAAAAATATTTAATAAAACGTTTACTTGCCTCTTAGAGGGAATCGAACCCTCTTCACTTCCCACTCAACACCACCACTACGGTGCCAAAGACCACACGAGCTATCTGCTCGCATAGGACAGAGAGCAAAAATGCTTCCTATATTTTGTTGCCCTTGCTCACACCAAAAATGTGTGCCAAATACTCTTCTTCCACACTCCATGAAAACTGAACCAGATGGGAATCGAATGCATGCCCTATCATAAACAAAAACTCCATACTTCCCAAGCTTACCCTTGGACCATGTTGTCACATCGAAGGATTCAGGGCATCCACCTTTTTATACTCTGCGTTCGATACACTTAAACTTTTGAATCGAAAGCCTTTGCATATATATATATGCAACCTTCCATTAATGTCACATACGTCGGAACTTTTAGGAATTAATTTTATTTTTATGGCATATGGTTTTTTATGACGTTGGCGATAAATTTAATTTTAATTTTAAAATTAAAATTTAAATTTTAAATAAGTTAAATTTAAACTAAATATTTAAAATTAAATATCTCCATCATCGGGGCACCTTTTTTGATGAAACGAAAGGCCAACCTGGGTTTAAAAAAAAACCCATTTCAAATATGCCATCCATGGTTTTAAATAAAACCTTTTATTTTGTCTGCATTGGTTTTTACAAAAACCCTGTATATATCCATGCTCTTTGAAATATCATAAATGCTTATTTATGAAATGCTTTGGCCATCAAAACTCAATGTGATCCATGTGACATCAATGACAACATAAAATAACTCAAATTGCCAACATTTATCTTCTCCCCTTCTATATTCATAATATTCAAATTCTGGATACAATTACCCAATGGATAAGGCACCGGTCTACAACTTGAAGCACTAGCTAGGAGTTACTTTCAAACTTGGTCAAATTTTATGTTGTAGTTTTATTTTATTTTTGTAAATCTGGATGAGCATGAGCATATAAGAAATATTGTAGGTTCACCTCCAAGGTTTCCTTACCCTACTCGATCTATCTAGATTCTTAGGATAATATTTTCCCAAGTTAAAGAGGTGGATCCACTAGAATCCACAGTGCTTATTGGATCAGGGAAGTCTTGCAACATGAAAAATCTATTAAGGGTGCAGGAATTTCCCCTAACAATTTTTGGTACCATTTTCAAGTATGATTCTAGAAATTTTTGAGTGGTAGTGATCAAATAATATTTTTTGGCAACTTAGTATTATTATGTGTTTTATATTTATTAGTCTCTCCTAGGGTGGAATTTGTGAGAATTGGATGAATATAATGCTGAGCAATCTTAGCCCAAGTATTGTTGAAGATCTTGCTCTTTCTTTGCACATTTGTGTTGGGGACTCCAGATGAACTCAAAATTAGAAAAAAACAAAAGGAGGATATTGAACTGACTTCTACAAGAAGAAGTGGCAAAGAAGTGCTTACTGGAGTGCAAAATCCTAAGGCATTTTCCAAGTCTCACAGAAAATATTCAAGTCCAATTTGTTGTTTCTAGCCCAAATATTGGTTTGAATCAATCTTCTCCTACTATAAACCAAGTACCTATAGTGAATCAACTTGTAGTGAGTATGGAAACTCCTAATGTAAATCAAAATGTCAATGTAAATAAAAATGTCAATCAAAATGCAAATTCTAATGTTAATTAGTGGAGGACCAATAGATATAGAGCTTTTGTTTTACCTACAAATCTGAATCCTCTCCTTGGTAAAGCTCATAAGTACTTGTCTATGTTTCAAGGGAACAATGTTTTCACCGATGAAGATCATGTTAGGGATTTTTATATACCATTAATAGTCTTGAGCTGGATGATGAAGATGTTGTCCTTATATTGTTCTTTCAAACTTTAGAGAAGGATGTTCGAGAAAGGTTTAACAACCTTAGAGCTGGTACTATCATTAATTTTCAAGAGCTAGAGAACACTTTCCTTAAGAAATATGGAGAGATGAAGAATGAATAGTCCTTGCTGATAGAGTTTTCCACCATGAAGAAGGAAAATGAATAAGTAGAATATTTTAATAGAAGATTATTTAAGACCAAAAACAAGGTTTCAGTAGCATTAAGGCCAAATGATGACCAGTCCAATTATTTCTACAAAAATGCTTTCCTTGAAGATTTTAGTTATAAGCTGAGACAACAAGCAACAACCACAATTAATTTATGTATGAAAAGAACTATTGAAATAGAGACATATGATTGATAGTGGTAAAATTAAAGCATACTCCCTAGAGCCCAATCAACCTGAAAGAAATCCAAAGAAGGTCGAGTTCTCTGTCCCTAATAAAATGGATCAAGATCCTCTGAACAAGATAGCTAATTAGTTGAGTGATATGTTTACTACTTTGAATAATAGGTTTTCTAGACTTGAAAAATTTAAGGATAGTATTGTAACAACTTTACAGGGTAATAATAGATAGTAGGAAGATAACAGGCCTCCTTTCAAGAGAAATTTCAATAGAAACTAGAATAACAATGAAAATGAAGAGGGAAACAAGAATCGAAAAGGAAATTAGAAAAAAGAAAGAAATAGAGAGAGATATGAATTCTATTCCAAATCCCATGCCATAAAATAATTTAAAATCAAATCATCCCTTTTATTGCTCTACCTGTGATGCACCACATAACCCTGTTGATTGTGGCATTTATCTAAGTATGCATTCTAATGTTGATTTAAATGTTGAATATGAATATGAAGATATTAGAATTAATGTATGTTGGACTCAAGAAGATGAAACTAGAGAACATGAATTTTAAAGGGATATGGACATATGTGCTAGTGATCTTGAGCAAAGAGTCTTAGTCTTTGGAGGGGCATCAACCTCAAGTGAACTTCCTAATACCATATTTGATAGAATGAAGCAAGGGAAGCTTACACCTACAATAGGAGAGGTTGAGTCTTTGGAAAAATACATTCTATCAGTCTCAATAATAGAATAGCAGAGGATCAAGTTGATGAAGGCCTTGCACAAATTGAGAAAGCTACTAGAGTTATTTTACATAAAAAGGTAAATTAGATGAAGCTGCATATGATTCCTGAAGAGCCTGATGTAGAATAAATTATCCAAAAGTAGCAAAATGATTTGGCTAATCAAAAAACTAGAAAATAAATTGATGATAAGAAATATTAGTTTGATCTGGGTATAGAGGTTTCCAAGTAGAAGGTGAACATCACTTTTTGGGAATTAGTGACTATTCAAAAGTATCGATATCAGATATGTAAAGCCTTTAAATTGATTGATCAATAAGGAGGAAAGCCTCAAAATCCTATAGGTCTTATGAATAATGCAATTAAATCCCCACCTTTAGTTAAGCCATTTTATATCTCACTAAGGTATACATCAGGCTATGGGGACTAATATGTTATTCATAATTGCATGCTTGATAGTGGTGCTTCCATGACTGTAATGTCAAAACAAGAAGCTAATTAGTTAGGCTTGATTTTTCAAAAAGAGCACCCTCCTATTTTTATCATGGATAACAGAAGAGTACCTTGTGTAGGCATTATCATTGGATTTCTTGTCCATCTTGAACAATATCATAATAAATGAGTGGTTATGGATGTTGCAGTTATGGATGTCGATTCTTTCTTTTCTATCTTACTCTCTATGCATTGGGCAGAGAATCTAGGTGGTACTATTAAGTTGGATTGGTTATATGCTACTATTCCAATGCAAGGTAAGGAAAAAGTGATATTGAAAAGATAACCCTCCAAAAGGTATTCTATTGAATTCAGAGATCCTAATTATTATATGGTTAATGTCATGAATTTTATTGAGGATAAATATATGGGGGTTTACTCTATCTAGAATTATCCTTTCTTGTTATAAGTACCTGATGTTGAGAATATGAATCCAAAACTAAAGGCTAAAGCAAATGCAAAAACTGATAGAATCTTGACTTATGAGTTATGGACTATGACCTTTGATGGGGCCCAAATAAGTTTGATGCAGGGGCCTATCTTTCAAAGGGCATAAATTTTGATCTAACTGTTGGATCAACTTAAAATTTTACATGGAGCATAAATAGGAGGACAATGCATGGCTAAGAAATATTGGTGGCTAGGGTGGTTTTTCAGGCTTTTATCGGACCCTAATTCCTTCATCTAGTACCCCAAAAATAGAATTTAGTATTTTTTTAGAAATTTGAAAAAATAATTTTGGAATTTAAATTTTTTAGACATGAGTAGGTGTTGAGATTTTCTAGAAGGCTTAATATGGGTAATCCAATAATGTGTATTAATTTTGAGGTATATCCGAGCTTTTTTGGTAACTTACTAAAAATAGGGTTGTTTTTAATTGAAAATAGAAAATTGTCCAAAAATAGTAATTTCTTATCTTTAGGGCTTTAAGATGTAGGGTTTTGTTTTAGGGTTTCTCGTATTGTAAAAAGAGGGAAAAAACCCTAAACCCTAAACCTAAAAACCCTAAACCCTAAACTCAAAACCCTAAACCCTAAAAAAAAACTAAACGCGATGGAGATAGTGGCTATTATGGATAATTTTTAGTTATGGGCCATCATCAAGGCAATTACAATTTTTGTAGTTATGAATCAAATGATTAAGCTATTTAAGAGGATTTTTGCAACAGGAAAATGATCAATTTTTTGTATAATAATTTTGCAAGAGGTATAGCAGTGTGCCCATCCTTATCGGTTGTATTTTCATTTATGTGTCTCTTCTAGTCACTCCTTTTTCTTCCCCATTATTGTGTAGGTTTTGCTGAGGTGCCCAATTTACTAAGATCATTTCTAGTGGTTGAGGCTGGAATCTAGGAGGATTTTTGTTACATAATTTGAACAAAGATGATAGGGTACCTAGTAATAGATATTTAGTAATATATTATTAGTATGAAAAAATAAATTGTAGATCATCTAGTGGCAGGTCGTGAATAGGAGACAATTCATAGTTTGTAGAATTCAAACACTATTTAAACAAATATAGATTCTAGACAAGGATTTGGGAACAATGATCAAATTGCCCCTCACACTAAGTTGCAAGAAAATAATTTGTTGCATTAGAATTTAATAGCTCGTTGAAAGAAAATTATTTCCAACAAGTCGTTGCAAGTGAAGAATCGAACATAAGAAAAAATTTGCTTACGCTCTATAGTTCATGAAATTTTGCAAAAACCGATAACACTCACTCGCACATAGAAAACCATATTGAAAGAACCAATTTTTGATCATCTCACTCCCACAAATAATTTGAAGGTTCCTAATTTCACAATTTTTGGTAAAGATTTATAGGTGGGAGAACATTGTTTTCCAGGTGAAAGTGCATTCACAAGAAAACGAACGAGGATCTTTTTTCTCACAATCGAGCCAGCTAGTTCTACTTTTCTAGGCGAGAATATTTTTTCCAAGAAAAATTGCATTTGCAGGTAAACATATGATGACAAGAAAAAAATTAGAGTTAAGCGATTGCACAACTTTGTAGTGTCTTCCAAAATCATAACCAACTTCATATGATTTTTAGGTTATTTTGCATCCACAACATCATTTCAGTTCAAAACCAACATGCAAACCTCTTTTCCAAAAGTGATTTTTTTTTATTGTAGCTCGCGACTATCAATAAACATCAAAAGGTACTAGGTGGTGAAGTTTATTACAGTGAGAAAACATTAAATTCATACTTCACAGTTTGACACTTTTTCTCCCAGTAGGCTAGCCTAGCGGGTGGTATATACCAATCAGGATTTAAAATATCAATCACTAGCCTATGTAGCATGCAAGCAAGAGGACTTCGATTACTTGTCCTCACAAAAACCTATGCAAAATTATCAAATATTTTTTTCTAAAGTTTTATCACCCAATAACACGAAAATATCTAGATTAGTCATGCACATTCCTAATATGAAGGATAACAAAAATTTATTAAATACCTTTTCTAAGGTTTTATCACCCAATATAGCACACAGACGAGTAAGGAAGTTAATGAAAGTTGAAATTAAATCAAATCAGAATTATATAATTATTTTATCAATCTAGAGATAATGGCTATTATGGATCATTTCCAGTTATAGGCCATCATCAAGACAATTATAGTTTTCACAATTATGGACCAAATGATCAAGCTATTTAAGAGAGTTGTTGCAATAGGAAAAATGATCAAGTTTTTACATAGTAATTTTCAAGAGTTATACCAATGTGTCCATCCTTGTTGGTTGTATTTTCCTTTGTGTGTCTCGTCTAGTCACCATTTTTTCCCTAATTATTATGCAGGTTTTGCTGAGGAGGTGCCCAATTTACTGAGATCATTTCCAATAGCTGAGGCTGGAATCTAGGAGGATCTTTGTTACATTATTTTAACAAAGAGTTGCAATTATCTATTGCATCATTTGAATGGATAATTTGTTTGTACTAGTTCAATGGGCTCTTTGTAATATCATTTGAACAAAGAGTTGCAGTTCTCTATTGCATCATTTGAATGGAGAATTTGTTTGTACTAGTTCAGTGAGATTTGGTTATTCTTATCAAACTCCCATTGTAATGATCTATTGTTTAATGCAATCCTATTTCCTCATTTTAGTAGTTCTATGTGCAATTTTGTGTATTCTCCCATTTACATGTTACATCATTTGAATGTGTAAATGGTGTCTTATTTCATTGGTATGTTGAATCATTTCTATTACATTATTTGAATGGATGTGATTGGCTCAGTTTTATCTTCTTCCCTTCTATCTTCATCATATTTTAATTTTAGCTATAATTACCCAATGGATAAGGCACCGATCTACAACTTGAAGCACTAGCTAGGAGTTACTTTCAAACTTGGTCAAATTTTATATTATAGTTTTATTTTATTTTTCCTGATTGGATAAGCATGAGCATATAAAAAATATTTTAGGCTCACCTCCAAGGTTTCCCTATCCTACTCAGTTTGTCTAGAGTCTTAGAATAATATTTTCTCGAGTTAAAGAGGTGTATCCACCAGAATACATGATGTTGATTGGATCAGGGAAGTCTTATAGCATGAAAAATCTATTAAGGGTGCAAGAATTTCACCCAACAGTTTTTGGCACCACTGTCGGGGATGATTCTAGAACTTTTTAAGTGGCAACAGTCAGCTTATAGTTTTTGGCAGCTTAGTATTATTGTGTGTTTTGTAATTCTTAGTCTCTCCTAGAGTGGAATTTGTAATAACTGGATGAATATCAAGATGAGAAATATTAGCCCAAGTATTTTTGAAGATATTGCTCTTTATTTGCACATCTATGCTGGCAACTCTGAATGAATTCAAAAATAAAAAAAATAAAATGAGGAGCTCGATTTGGCATCTACAAGAAGAAGTGGAAAAGAAGTGCTTGTTGGAGTGCCAAATCCTGAGGTATTTTTCAAGTCTCATAGAAAATATTCAATTCCAATTTTTATTTCTAGCCCAAATCTTCGCTTGAATCAGTCTTCTACTACTATAAACCAAGTACATATTGTGAATCAACTTGTAGTGAATATGGTAGCTCTTAATGCAAATAAAGATATCAATGAAAATCAAAATGTCAATCAAAATACAAATGCTAATGTTATCAATGCAGGACCAATAGATATAGAGCTTTTGTTTTACCTACAAATCTGAATCCTCTCCCTGGTAAAGCTCATAAGTACTTGCCTAAGTTTCAAGGAAATAATGTTGTCTCCAGTGAAGATCATGTTAGGGATTTTTCGTATACCATGGATAGGCTTGAGGTGGATGATGAAGATCTTCTCCTTAGATTGTTCTTTCAAAATTTAGAGAAGGATGCTCGAGAATGGTTTAACAACATTGGAGATGGTACTATCAATAATTTTTAAGAGCTAGAGCACACTTTCCTTAAGAAATATGGAGAGAGAAAGAATGAATAGTCCTTGTTGACAGATTTTGCCACCATGAAGAAGAAGTAAAATGAATTAGTGGAAGATTTCAATAGAATATTATTTAAGATGAGAAACAAGATTCTAGTAGCATTAAGGCCAAATGATAACCAGTCCATTTATTTTTACAAAAATTCTTTCCCTAAAGATTTTAGTTATGAGCTGAGACAAAAAGTAGCAGCCACCATTATTTTATATATGGAAAGATATATTAAAATAGATAGAGATTTTATTGATAGTGGTAAAAGGAAAACATACTCCTTGGATCCAAATCAACATGAAAGAAAACCCAATAAGATTGAGTTCTCTATCCCTAAGAAAATGTATCAAGATCCTATGAATAAGATAGCTAATTAGTTGAGTGAGATGTTTAATACTTTGAATAATAGGTTGGCTAGAATTGAAAAATATAAAACTTCACAAGATAATAATAGACAACAAGAAGATAAAATACCTCCTTTCAAGAGGAATTTCAATGGAAACTAGAATAACAATAGTAATGAAGAGGGAAACAAGAATCAGAATGGAAAATAGAAAAAGAAAGAAATGGAGAGATATGAATTCTATTCCAAATCCCATGCAATCAAATAATATAGAATTACATCATCCCTTTTATTGTTCTACCTATGATGCACTACATAATCCTATCAATTGTGGCATTTATCTAAGTATGCATTCTAATGTTGATTTAAATGTTGAATCTGAAGATGAAGATATTAGAATTAATGTATGCTAGAGTGAAGAAGATGAAACCAGAGAACAAGAATTTGAAAGGGACATGGATATATGTGCCAATGATATTAAGCAAAGAGCCTTAGTATTTGTATAGGCATCAACCTCAAGTAAGCCTCCTAATACCAGATTTAATAGAATGAAGCAAGGGAAGCTTACACCTACAACAAGAGAATTTGAGTCTTTGGAAAAATACATGCTATCAATCTCAGGAATAGAACAATGGAGGACAAAGTTGATGAAGGGCTTGCACAAAAGGAGAAAGATATTGGAGTGATTTCATAGAAAAAGGTAAATCAGATGAAGTTGCAAATTATTCTTGAAGAGCTTTATGTAGAAGAAATTATCCAAAAGTAGCAAAATGACTTGGCTAATAAAAAAACTAGAAAATAAATTGATGTTAAGAAATATCAGTTTGATCTAGGTATAGAGGTTGCCAAGTAGAAGATGAGCATCACTTTTGGGGAATTAATAACTATTCCAAAGTATCAGTATCAGATATGTAAAGCCTTCAAATTGATTGATCAATTAGGAGCAAATCCTCAAAATCCCATAGACCTTGTGAATAATGCAGTCAAAGCTCCATATTTTGTTAAGCCATTTGACATATCACTAAGGTATACATCAGGCTATGGGGACCAATATATTATTCATAACTGCATGCTTGAAAGTGGTTCTTCCATGAGTGTAATGTCAAAACAAGTAGATCAATTAGGCTTGATTTTTCAGAAAGAGCACCCTCTTATTTCTGTCATGGATAACAAGAGAGTACCTTGTGTAGGCATTATCACTGGACCTATTGTACATATTGAACAATATCCTAAGAAAGGTGTTAGAACCCCGAAAGGCTAATAATAAATTAAATTAATTAATTAATAACATATGAATCACTTGCCCTTATAGGGGGGCTCCCCTTGAATTAAATAAATATATTATTGTTTCATCATTTATGATTTACAAAGGTTACTCGGATACATGTTTATATCTATCCTAACCCTAATCCTATGTCCTTTCAATATGACAGTTCACATTATGACTATCCTAACCCTAACCCTAATATAATAATTAATTAAAAATTAATTATTATATCTATCCTAAATATAATATAATTAATTATATTTATTAGACTATTATTATTAATAGTGAATGTTAGGATGTGGGATCCTAACATTCCACCCCTCTTGGAAATAACTTTGTCCTCAAAGTTGGGACAAACTAGAAAATATGCTTCGGCTCCATGTAGTATTATCGTCTGAAAGATCCTTTAGATAGAATTCTGGCTTCTCCTTTTAACTGATGCTAAAAATACGACTCCACATTTTTCCTTTTCTCCTTGCAAATATAGCACTTTGAAGGTTTGATCTATGCTATGTGGCCTGTATTTTCATTATGTATGCATATTTTTTCATTAGTACTTTCAACTTTAGGTTTTAAAACCCCAAGTTAATGTGTGCCAATGTAATTGCTCCTTTAATGAACATGCTTCTCATGCTAGGAATATAATGGCTCCAATGAGCTTGATCTTTTAATATTTGACCTTTCAAACCTACAAGGCTCCTCCTCAACTTGTTCATTGTTGTATTGGTGCCAAAGACTTGTATGAACCCTCCTATTTGGTGCACATGCTACTTCATGATCATCTAGATTTTTTAAACAGTGATGCTCCTCCTTTAGATTGTGATGATGCTTGTTACCAATTATTATAATGTATTCTATGCATGAATCACTATAACCCCAATTCACTAATAATTTTAACATGAAATCTATCTTAAACTCATAGCCATCATCCATTGTCTTAGCTACAAAGTGGTGCATTCGAATCTTGAAGGTTTGTCTTGGTGACATCATTTCCATTCACCAATACCCAATGTCAAGTATGAAAAGTGTGTCCACATTCTTCCCATCGATGCTAATTTATCTTCAAACTGTTCTATAACTTATCTTCAAACTACTCTTACATTGTAACAAAAAATAGTATGTTATTATATGAATTAGCTATAAGAGCAGAATCCTAGTCATGTGGTGCACCATAATGTTCTTCATTATTGGGTCCTCCTTCGCTTTTCTTAAAAATTCTACAAAGAGCATATCCATCCAGAGGTTACTGCAATTAAAAATAATTATAAATGTTATAAAATTACACGTAGTTTAGGTCATTATTTATTTTATATCTATTTTTTCTTTTTTCAAAATATTATTCCTCACGTTGTCAACGGAGCTTTCAAGAAAAAATTTCAAAGAATCTTCAATTTTCAAAACAATCCTATGAAATATTTGGTATGGTATGGTGATGGCCTCTAAATTGTGCTTTCCAAAAAGTACTCAGGAATTAGGTTCTCATATATTGCCGCGTGAACATCTACTTAAAAATATTCTAAATTGCATTGTTTCCCTTCTTTCATTGCAAAAGGGTCTTATTATCGAATATCATGTCCAATAAATGCTACCACAGGCTACTGCATTCACACAGTGGCCTATTTTGAGAGAGCCTCGATAGTGAAAACAATAGGTACGTGTTACCACCCTGAATATCAGCATCAATGGAGAGAATCACTTCCGAGACATCTTGGATGCAGTAGCACTCCTTGTATTTTAGGAGAAGATCATGTATGGAGAAATAACGGGGTTGACCATTGGCATTAGCTGAAACTAGAGTGTGCCCACTATAGTTTGCTTTACCCCCAAACGGTATTTCATTGCACAGATATAGAGTTGGCTAATAACTGGAGATTCCCATTCCATTAAAATTAATGATGAATACTTTGTTACTAATAATGTAAAATAGCGTAAACGCTGTGAGTTTCATGAGGTCTTTCGGATGAGTTTTCACAGTGTTTTCCTACCGCGACATCCCTTTAATGTGTTGGAACTTGACATCTTTAATTTGCACTGCGAATTCTGAGCTTTGCATGATTTAGATGAGTCGTAGTAAAATTTATCTATAATTATCAAAATTTTAACATCATTAACTATTATATCTTCAAACACAATATCACTTGCATACCTAGAACCACCCTGCCAAGTCTTGATTCTCACTTCGTTATCTAATCCATAAAATACCCATTGCGGACATTAATTTTTATTTTTTTCTTTATTTTATTTTCCTAGGCTACCAATGTTGATGCCATGCCTTGGACCGCATTTGATTGTTTTAATATCAACAGATGCAATCGTCTCCAGTTGAAATCTCATAGTTAAATATCTAAGTATTGGTAACTCTCAGAAGATGAATACCATCCATGTTTGGCTCTCTTCAGGATATTTTATCTACAACCCACTAACTAAGATTTGAGTGATGACAATGTTGCTTCTAAAGACCAATTTAAATCCCCCACACCCAATAATATTTGCTTGGTCAAAATTCCCAATAGCTTTCAAAAGATCTCCAATGGAAATATCCTTAAAACAATGAGTTTGTAATATTATCACTAGATTAGATCCCAAAGCATCATAAAGTCTCTAAGGCACGTCAAAATATCTTTCATCCTCCACCCGTTTCCCCACATCATATCTCTTTGATAGGCCCCAAAACACTGCAGCCACAATAAAAGCAATCCCAATACCAATGCTGATTGTTATGCCAAGAATGGTTTTTCTATGCAACCTTCCACCTCTCTCCAATCTCATTGTAGGATTCACAGGTAGAGATGCAGGATAATTGCTGCTCATCATTAGAAGTGGACCATAGAGGCCATGGTTACCTTCAAAACTAGATTTAGGGAAGGTGTCAAACTGACGTCCCGAAGGAATTGGCCCCTGCAACTGGTTACTAGCAACATTGAACTTGGCAAGAAATGTGAGTTCCTTCAAAGATGGTGGTATGATACCAACAAGATAATTTTCTGACAGATCTAAGTTCTCCAAATTTATTAAATTAGCTAGTGTATCTGGAATAGTCCCTGAAAAATCATTGTGACTCAAATCACGGATCTGAAACATTTTCATATGCCCAATCTCTAGACTTATACAGCCACTAAGATTGTTTCTATCCAAGTACAATGTAGGGAGATATATGACAACTGATTGTATTGTAGTCCAAAAATATTTTGGCTTTGCTTTAAAAATAAAGAAGGTTTAAACCAAGTTTGATCTTCTCTAGATGGGCTTTTTCTTGATAGAATACTAGGTAACTATGTAAGTTGATGTGGAATAGATCCTAAGAGAGTTATTTGAAATATCAAGATAAAATAGGTGATTAAGAGTGTTTAACCATATAGGAATACCTCCACTAATCATGTTCCACAAAAATATCCAAAACCCATAAATCTGGACAATTTTGGGTTCAATCCAGAAATTTACCTAAAAGAGCACAGTTTCCAAGGCCTAATGTCCAAAAATATGAAATCCGTGAATTTTAGTTGGAACTGTTTCACCATGGAAATTCTTTGATAAAATAAATGTGGTGAGATTTTGATAATCCTTGCAATTTATTTCTTTCCAATCTCACAAACTGAATTAATTAATTAATTTTTTAAAAATAGAACAATCTTGAAAAATCGCTTCATGGCTTCCAAGAACGAACGCTCTAAAGGTGATGATCTTGATGAGGTCTATAATTGAATTTACGTGTTGAGTGTGGCAAGGAAGCATACTACAACTTCCAATGTGAGACTAGGGTTGTTTCCAGAAAGCTTTAGATTTTTTTTAAATTTATTTATTTTATACCAAGATCATAACATCCCACCACTCTTCATAGCCTAGACTTTGGATGGTTGTGCGTTCGTACGAGGGAATCCACCACTCTTCGTATGAGCCTTGGGATAATACTGCAATACCAACATCTTCACCCGATGGTTGTGCGCTCATACAAGGGAATCCACCACTCTTCGTACAAGCCCTGGGCTAAGACTATAATACCGACATTCTCACCTTCTCTACGACTGTAGTTGCTCTAATACCAAATGTTAGAACCCCAAAGGTTCTACTAATAAATTTAATTAATTAATTAATAAAAACATGAATCACTTGACCTTATAAGGGGGCTCCTCTTGAATTAAATAAATATATTATTGCTTCATCATGGATGATTTACAAAGAGTGCTCAGATACATTTTTATATCTACCCTAACCCTAATCCTATGTCCTTTCAATATGATGGTTCACATTATGACTATCCTAACCCTAACCCTAATATAATAATTAATTATTATATCTATCCTAACTATAATATAATTAATTATATTATTAATAATTA